>PISX010005703.1:0-104628 GCA_004024625.1 Mellivora capensis | reverse complement strand
AAGGAAAGAATGTCCAATGGAAAAAAGACAGCCTCTTCAATAAATGGTGTTGGGAAAATTGGGCAGCCACTTGCAGAAAAATGAAATTGGACCATTTCCTTACACCACACACGAAAATAGATTCAAAATGGATGAAGGACCTCAATGTGAGAAAGGAATCCATCAAAATCCTTGAGGAGAACGCAGGCAGCAACCTCTTTGTCCTCAGCCGCAGCAACATCTTCCTAGGAACATCGCGAAAGGCAAGGGAAGCAAGGGAAAAAAATGAACTGTTGGGATTTCATCAAGATCAAAAGCTTTTGCACAGCAAAGGAAACAGTTAACAAAACCAAAAGACAACTGACAGAATGAGAGAAGATATTTGCAAATGATATATCAGATAAAGGGCTAGTGTCCAAAATCTATAAAGAACTTATCAAACTCAACACCCAAAGAACAAATAATCCAATCAAGAAATGGGCAGAGGACATGAACAGACATTTCTGCAAAGAAGACATCCAGATGGCCAACAGACACATGAAAAAGTGCTCCACGTCACTCGGCATCAGGAAAATACAAATTAAAACCACAATGAGATATCACCTCACACCAGTCGGAATGGCTAAAATTAACAAGTCAGGAAATGACAGATCCTGGCGAGGATGTGGAGAAAGGGGAACCCTCCTACACTGTTGGTGGGAATGCAAGCTGGTGCAACCACTCTGGAAAACAGCGTGGAGGTTCCTCAAAAAGTTGAAAATAGAGCTACCCTATGACCCAGCAATTGCACTACTGGGTATTTACCCTAAAGATACAAACGTAGTGATCCAAAGGGACCGTGTACCCAAATGTTTATAGCATCAATGTCTACAATAGCCAAACTATGGAAAGAGCCTAGATGTCCATCAACAGATGAATGGATAAAGAAGATGTGGTATATATACACAATGGAATACTATGCAGCCATCAAAAGAAATGAAATCTTGCCTTTCGTGATGATGTGGATGGAACTAGAGGGTATCATGCTTAGTGAAATAAGTCAATCAGAGAAAGACAACTATCATATGATATCCCTGATATGAGGAAGTGGAGATGCAACATGGGTGACTAGGGGGGTAGAAAAAGAAGAAAAGAAACAAGATGGGATTGGGAGGGAGACAAACCATAAGTGACTCTTAATCTCACAATACAAACTGAGGGTTGCTGGGGGGAGGGGGTTGGGAAAGGGGGGTGGGGTAATGGACATTGGGGAGGGTATGTGCTATGGTTAGTGCTGTGAAGTGTGTAAACCTGGCGATTCACAGACATGTTCCCCTGGGGATAAAAATATGTTCATAAAAAAAAAATCAGTTTATTTCCTGATTTTTTTTTCTGAATCATCACAAGTGAGGAAGCTCTCTCATAAGGGAACAATATGTAAATATAAAATGAAGACTTATGGTAAGGTATATTATTAACAACAGCAGAGCGATCTTTAGTTCCAGTTGTCTTTCTGATGTTGTTCATTGTGCTTGTGTGGACTTTGTCAGACTTAATTGGATCAGAACAGTTTACACCCTTTAATGGCACTGAAGACGGAACAAGAGAAGTGATAGCTCTGCCATTTTCTTAATGTTCACTGGCACCAGTGAACATTATTATTTTGGTCAATCCAAGGTTCTCTTAAATTCATTTGCCCATACTGTGAGGATTGTTTTACACTGGATAATATCAGTACACTGTAAGTGGCAATCCCCGTGATATGTGAAAATATGTCTCCTCCAGCTTCCAGAGCTGGAAGGATCATCAAGTGGTGATTACGCACTCCAAACCCCTGATTGTACGAATGTATAAATTGGAGGCCCAGACAGGGGGCACAACCAGTATGTAGTCCACACCTTCCTTCATTAAGCTGTGTGCCAAGCACTGTTCTTAGAACCAGAAGGCACTTGGAACAAAACAAACAAAAGGTATTTGCAGTGTTAGTATGTTTGTATGATTTCCTTATAATTCTACTTTGCTGGTTTCTTATTTTTGAAAGGCTTATTTGATTATTTTAAGAGAGAGAATGGGGGAAGGGGCAGAAGGATAGAATCTCAAGGATCTCAGACAGACTCCCCATTGAGTGCAGATCCTGACCTGAGGTTGGATCCCATGACTCATGACATCATGACCTGAGCCACAACCAAGAGTCAGATGCTCAACTGACTGAGCTGCTCGAATACCCCTACACTTCTGATTTCAACGTTGAGAAATTTATGATAAAATAGAGCCTTCTAACCTCTTGGAATGGGATCTCTAAAATGGCCCAAAGTGCTCCTCACCTCTTTGTTTCATGCTTTTGTGACTCTCTTCTCTGTGTGTGTCAGCAAAAGCTAGAGACTCAGCTTGTAATTGATAAAATAAGCAAAGGCAGTGAGGTGTTCACAGCTTAGAAGGAAATAGTCTCTCTTTTGAGCTTTGAACTTAGATTCCATCCCATCTGGCACCTTGGATGTAGCAGTATGAGAGACTGTGAGCCACAGGACCCAATTAAGTTGTATCTAGGTTTCTAACCCACGGAATATATGAGAAAAAAAAATATATGTTTCAAGTCAGCATTAGGACAATTGTTACACAGCAGTAGATAACTAATATACCTCCTTTCCCTTGGGTTCAACTTTTTCTTTTTTTTCTTTTTCCTCAAATGTGCACATTCTCCAGGGAGTTAAGACTTACAGTGAAATGTTCCTTCATGAGCTGCTCAGTTCCCCTGCCAAGACTGCCCTGGACCCATCATTTAGACACATCTAGTCAGGAAAGTGTACAATATATCACCTCAGTTCTAAAATTATCATTCCTCCAGTTTCTGGGGGATAGATCTGTTCATAATAGCGTCACGTATCTTTTAGTTTTTGTACTTACCTTTTCCTGTTTGAGTGGTTGAAAAAAATTTCAAGAAGTGTAAACACAAGAGATTTTAAAATTAGAACTCTAAGATTAACACTCGTCCTAAAGTATCAAAGTATTAAAGGAAGTTCAGGAGTTGCTGATTCTTTAACATGTGTGATAGCAGTCCTTGTTTTCCCAGAATGCCTCTTTGTTGTCTTAATTTTTGCTTTTTCAAAGATTATAAAAATATATCTTTAAGTAAGCATTTCCTGTTCTTTGTCGTTTGTCACAACACCAAGAAAATTTTGTTGGTGCCCTTGTATAGGAAGGTTACCGTACAAATTATTAATCCCTGTTTACAAAGTCTGCCCACATGTAGAATGAAAGTGAAAGCTGGAAGAACTTAAATATTGGATTTTATCCAGCAATCCATGAGTAGATAATAGTAGAAGCTGGAACTTGAGGCACAGTTAACATGCTAAGACATAAGTGAATCCACAAATAAGTGCATACATATTGAAACAGGTATGTTATATGTGATCATATTCTCCAGAAATAAACACCAAATCTCACAGAAGTTGAGGATATAGCTTTAAAGTTTAAGAGTCCAAGGATTAGGAAAAATGTGGATCTTGAATACTGCCTCTTGAATGGACTCTGATCTAGTAATATGTTTCCCTTCGTTCTAAGGAAGCAAGTCAGTTACCATAAGATTTTTCAGGATTTTACATTTATGTGATTAACTTTATTCTGGGATTTTTCTGTTTTATTTGTAAGTATTCAAATGTACTTGATTTGTAAAGGGTAATGATGGTGGTGTTAGTGATCACGATAAGATGTAGGAAGATTTTGGTTTTGTTTTTCTTATGTCCTTGGCAAAATTAAAAGTTGGCTGCCTTATTTTAGACTCTTCCCTCCACTGTTTGCTTTTGTTCCACGTTCTTTATTTGCTCTTTTAGCAGAAGGTATGGCATAGTAGACAGACTTAGAGTACATATCAAAGCATACTCTTCACATGGATGGAGACAGAGTGACAAGGTCACCAATACCAATTGTAACTTCAGCAACTAGTTATAATTGCTAACTCTTACCAGTTGTTTACTTTGTGCAAATGTTGTTTCAATTACTTTGCTTAAACTCATTTAAGAACAATCCTATGAAATAGGTACTAGCATCATCCTCACAGTATTAAAGTGTCTCCCCAGATTTTTTTTTTTAAACTTGACTGTGGCTTATGTAAGAAACACATTTCATATGACAACACACACACACAGACACACACACACACATAAACACTCATGAACATACCCCAAAAAAAGTATTTTTATTCTTTTTTGTTGTTGTTCAGATTTTGGTTGTAGACTCATAAATGCTGTGTCCTTCCTCCTCTTCCTTTTCTTCCTCCTTTACCACAACCACCATCTGTTGAATTTGTATATAGTGGAATTTACTTTATATAATTTAGTAACCACAACAACCTTTTTTAAATGTATGTGCTATTTCTCTTTTGCAAATGTAGCTCAGAAAATTAAATTTGGTGGTGCCTAGGTAACTCAGTTGATTAAGCATCAGCCTTCAGCTTAGGTCATGATTGCAGAGTCCTGGGATCCAGCCCTCTATCAGGCTTCTTGCTCAGCAGGGAGCCTGTTTCTCCCTCTGCCTGCCACTCCCCCTGCTTGTGTGATTTAGCCAGGTTTTTTTTTTTAAGATTTTATTTATTTATTTGACACAGAGAGAGAGACATCACAAGTAGGCAGAGAGGCAGGCAGAAGGGGAGGGAGAAGCAGGCGCCCTGGTGAGCAGAGAACCCAATGTGGGGCTGGATCCCAGGATCCTGAGATCATAACCTGAGCCAAAGGCAGATAGCCAGTTTCTTTGGGAAGAATGCACTGTAGCACCAGAATCCTCTGATTTTGTGTGTATGTATATGTAATTATTATTATTAGTAAGATATATAATAATATGTATTATTCCCTATAATAAAATAATATAAATTATATATACCCACAGATATTAATATATACCCTATAGTATGAAAAGTATGCTGTAATCCATCCCAACCAAAGATTCATAAATGATTATAACAGAAAAAGATACTAAATGAACAACAAAAACATTTATATAAACAGCCATCTGAAATCAATATGTGGACATTATACATAAAGTTTAATGAAAAATATAATGAAAATTTATTGTATTCATTATTTTTCTCTTTTTCTCAACCATTTTCTTTCCCAGTATTTTTACCTTGTGGTCACATAGTCACCTTGCACTTAAACTTGAAACATGGAAGTAGAGTAAGTGCTGGATGAACTCAAGTCAAAAAATTTTTCCTCTGGTCACCTGGGTGGTTCAGTTGGTTGAGTGGCCCGCTCTTAATTTCAGCTCAGGTCATGATTGCAGGATCAGAAAATGGAGGCTCATGCCAGGTGCTGTGCTCAATAGGTAGTCTGCCTGAGATTCTCTCTCTTCCTCTGCCCCTCCCCCACTCATTCTCTCTCTCTCTCTCTCTCTCTCTCTCAAATAAATCTTTTAAAAAACAGATTTTCCTTCCCTAAATCTTCCTTTTGATATAAATATGCAAAGCTACATTTTCAGTTCATTCAGATGTAGCATGCAATTCAAATTTTTCTCTACATGATATTCACTAACTAGAAACTGACTGGTTGAGGAAATGTTTGGATTCATCTTACTCTGAAACTATAACTTGAAATATCACTTGTAGCATATTTATTTAGTGGGCGTTGGTTGAAAAAAAAAATAACTCTAGGCACAGGGTGGCTCATTTGATTAAGCGTCTGCCTTCAGCTCAGGGCATGATCCCAGAGTCCTGGGAGCGAGCCCCACATGGGGCAGGGAGCCTACTTCTCCCTCTCTCCCTCTGCTTCTCCCCCAGCCTGTGCTCTCTCTTTCTCTTTCTCTCTCTCACTCTTGCTCTCTCTTGCTCACTCTCTCTCTCAAATTAAAAAATAAAGTCTTAAAATTTTTCTCAACCCCACTCCAATAAAAGAAATACTTCAAAAAATGGTATGTAATTAAAATAATTGTCTGATACATGGAGGTCCATTAGACTCTCTCTCTCTAATTTTGTGTATGTTTCAAAAGTCTCATTAAAAATTATTTTAAAAATCTCAATACCTAGGGGCACCTGAGTGGCTCAATGGGTTAAATGTCTGACCTTTGGTTTTGGCTCAGGTCATGATCTCAGAGTTGTGAGATCGAGCGCCACACCAGGCTCCGTGCTAAAGCCAGAGTCTGCTTAAGAATTTCTTTCCCTCTGCCCCTCCCCCATCATGCTCACACACACTCTCTCTCAAATAAATAAATAAATGTTTTTTTTAAAGTATCTCAATACATATATGGTAAAACTCAATGTATCTTCCTGACAGCTGTATAAACTATGGACAACTGTTTCAGAAATAAACTTGGAAATCCACTTGAACACCACATAGGTATGCATACTCTTACAACCCACAGTCCCACTTTATGAAGCCTAAGGAAAAGAAATAATGTAAAGTGAAAAGAAGACAAACAAAAAACCTGTATTATTATCTAAAACGGTAAAAATTTGAGAAACAATTAAGTTCTACATTTAAAATAAGCAAATTATGTTCTGTCTAAATGGACTTATGTTTTCAGAGCGCCAAATGAAATTATGTGGACATGTAAGAACATTACTATGATAAAATAATAAAAATGGACTCATCACTGTCTAAGCATCATGAGGATACAGAGACTATTTTTGCTTTTCATTACATCCCCATAGTCCAGCAAATTTCTTACCTGATATGAGGTGCCTAATTAAAAGTATCAAAGGACTGAGTGAAAAATTTTATAAAGATAACATTGGCAGGTAAACAAGGACTGGAGAGAAATATGCAAAAATGATTTTAAAAAGGTACTTTGTTAGGGATTTGTCAGTGTGTTAGAACTCTTGGTGAATTATTTTACATGTTTTGGTTTCTTTTGCTTTTATAGTTGTGTGTACAATAAAATATTAAAGAAAATTATTGAGATAGAACATGCAATCTGTAGGTCAGATCTTTCTAATCTTTCATTTGGAATTTGAGCCTAATCTTTCATTTGGTATTTGCATAAATTTTTTGTTTATGGTGTGTGGTGTTTATGTTTATGGTATTGCCCTGGGCTCCCAGGAAGGAAGCTCTGAGACTGTCCCTCTACCTCTCATTAATGAGGTGAGGAAGTTGGACCTCTAAACCCTACATTTCCTTCCAGTTTTTAAAATGACCACATTTTGTGATAGCCTCTTGTTTAGTCACCAGTGGAGGGTATAATGAACATGGGTGTTGGATTTAGACATCAGCTCCTCTATAAAACAGTTGTATGACCCTAGGCAAATCTTTTTTGCCTTTTGGAATCTGCTTCCTCATTTGAAAAGTGAAGACAATAAGGATTAAATAATATAAAATATAGGAATACCAGGTAAAAAGCTCAGTACCTGGTAGATGTTCAATCAATGCCTAAAAGACAAGAAACCTTTCATAAAAACTCTAGTGTTGGAAGGAATGTGCCCCTTTTCCAGAGAGCCTCTTGAGTAGCCCTGGTCTACCTGGCCAGACTCAGGCACTAAGAGGCAGTGGGGAACAAAGACATAGATCATATCATCTTTCTTCTTCAGCTTCTTGATATGGTGGATTGCACTGATTTATTTTCTAATGTTGAACCAGCCTTGCATACCTAGAATAAATCCCACTTACTTATGCTATATAATTCTTTCTATACACTGTTAAATTTTATTTCTAATAATTTATTGAGGATTTACATCTGAGTTAATGAGAGATAGTGGTCTGTTTTTTTGTCTATTTTTTTTTTCCTGTGCTGTTTTTTCCAGGTTTTGGTATCAAAGCAATTTTGGCTTCATAAGATGAGTTGGGAAGTATTTCCTTCTCTCCTGCTTTGTAGAAGATATTGGATAAAATTGGTGTTAGTTCTTGTTTGTGCGTTTGATAGAATTGCTCAGTGAATTCTTCTGGGCCTAGAGATTATTTTTCAGGAGATTTTTTTTTTAAAGGATTTTGTTTATTTATTTGACAGAAATCACAAGTAGGCAGAGAGGCAGGCAGAGAGAGAGGAAGGGAAGCTGACTCCCTGCTAAGCAGAAAGCCCAACACGGGGCTCGATCCCAGCACCCTGGGATCATGACCTGAGCTGAAGGCAGAGGCTTCAACCCACTGAGCCACCCAGGTGCCCCAAGATTTTAAATTATAGATTGGATTTACTTGATTATTACAGTCCTATTTTGATTTTCTATTTCAGCATTCATTTTAAAAGATTTATTTTAGAGAAAGAGAGCACAAACATGAGTTTGTGCGGGTGCAGAGAGGGGCAGAAGGAGAGAATCTTCAGGCAGACACCTAGCTGAGCTGAGCTGAGCTGAGGGACACCGGAGGTGGGGGCTCAAATTCACTACCATGAGATCATGACCTGAGCCTAAACCAACGGTGGAATGCTTAAATGACTGAACCACTCAGGTGCCCCTGGGTCCTGAGATTTTTAAAAAGATTTTTAATGATTTAAATATTTAAAAAGATTTTGAAACATAAACAAAATTAGAGCAATAGGAGCCTCTGTCTGTTTCATCTTAATTGAGTTTGGGAATTTTTTTTAGTTTTAAAGAATTGATTTATTTCTTTTAAGTACCTGAATTTAGGAATATAAAGTTGTTGGTCATACTCACCACTGTAATGACTGTAGGATTTCTAGTAATATCTTATTTTATTCCATGTTGGTGGCTTATGTCTTCTCTTAATTTTCATCAGTTTTCCTAGAAGTTTGTAAATTTTATTGATTGATAGATTTTTTTTCATTGATTTGTTTCCTCTTATCATTCCCTATTTTCAAATTCAGTGGTTTCTCCTTTTATTATTTCCTTCTTTCTGCTTGCTTTAAGTTTATTTTGTTCTTTTTCCAGTTTCTTGAAGTAAAAATTTAGGTTGCTTATTTGAGAAGTTTCCTCATATCTAAAGTAAGCATTAGTAAGCAGTTTCCTTCTTGGGAGTGTTTTAGCTGTGTCCCATATGTTTTGATATGAAATGCCTATGTCCATTCACTCCAATGATAATCTACAATTTCCTTTGAAATTGTAGCTCATGAATTGTAGCTCTCTAGTTCATGAATTATTTAGAAGTATCTTGTTTAACTTTTACATATTTAGAGATTTTCCTCTTTCTCTTTGTTATTGATTCCTAATTTGATTCTGTTGATATTCTAGAACACTCTGAGTGGTTTTAATCCTTTTAAATGTGTTGCAATTTGCTTTATATAGCCCATTATATGGTCTATACTGGTGAATGTTTAGGGGCACTTGAAAGAAAATGTACATTTTTCTTTTGTTGAATCAAGTGTTCTATTTATGTCAATTAGATCCTGCTGGTTTACTGTGTTGTTCATATCTCAATATCCTTGCTGATTTTCTGTCTAGTTGTTTAAACAGTCACTGAGAAGGGAGTGTTGAAGCTCCTAGCTATAATTGTGGATCTGTCTATAATAAGTTTCTGTTGCATCAGTTGTTTCATTTATCTAGAGGCTCTGTTTTTTGGTGATTATAGATATCAGATCATTATGTCTTCCTGATAAATTGATCCTTTTATCATTACAATAACATTTTTCTTTATCTGGTAATTGTATCTACTCTGAAGTCTACTTTATGAGATAATAAGTAGCCATTCCTGCTTTTTTAAAAGGCATATTTGCATGGTACACATCTTTCTATCCTTTAATTATTATTTTTTTATCTTCACCCTATCTATGTAGCTAAATTTGAAATGAGTTTCTTTTAAGCAGCATATATTTTGTTCATTTTTTAATCCTGCAAATCCCTGTTTTCTTATTCATTCATTCATTCATTCATTTATGAGAGAGAGAGAGAGAGAGCATAAGCGAGTGAACATGCGAGGGTGGGGGTGGGGGGCAAAGGGGAAGGGAGCCTAATGTAAGGCTTGATTCCACAACCCCAGTATGATGCTAACACTGAGTCAGTCAGTGTTCAGTTGAGTCAGCTGAGCAGGGAGCTTAATGCAGGGCTCAATCCCAGGACCCTGGGATCATGACCTGTGCTGAAGGCAGAAGCTTTAACCCACTGAGCCACCTAGGCGCCCCAACAGTTCTTTTCTTTTAGCACTTGCAAAGTATGCCCTTCTGGCCTTCATCATTTCCACAAAAATCTCCTGTCATTCAAATTGGTATTCTTCTACAGATAATGTTCCTTTTTTGGGGGGATTTTTTTTCTTTGTCTTTAGTTTTCAGAAGTTTAAGAACGATGTGTCTTGGACTGTGTTTCTTTTAGATTATCCTATTTGGGGTCAGTCCAACTTCCAGAATCTGTGGGTTTGTGACTTTCATCCAAACTGGGAAACTTTCAGCCATGATTTATCTTGATGCTCTTTAACCTCTCTTTCTCTTGTCATCTGGGGCTCTGAAAACAGAAATATTTTTATTTTGTTATTATCCCACAGGTGACTGAGGCTCTCATCATTGTTTTCCTGTCTGTTGTCTTTTGTACAAATAGTGTGCATTGTATAAATACATGCTCAAAGTTACTGATTGTATCCTCTATCAACTCTACTCTTTTCCTGAGCTCATCCAGTGAGTATTTTTTCGTTATTGTAAATTTAAGCCCTATCAGTTCTTTTTTGTTTTTTAATAACTTACTATTTTCCTTGATGAGGCTTTAATTTTTTTTTGTTTCATTTGTTTCAGAAGAATCTATAAGTAATCACTGAATCATTTTTATAATGACAGCTTTAAAATCTTTGTCAGATAATTCCAACATCTGATTGACTCAATGTTAGCATCATTTGGATGTCTTTTCTCATTTGAGTTATGATTGTCTTGGTTCTTGTCATGATGAATAATTTCGACTTGTATCCTGCATATATTATTTAGTGTATTACTCGACTCTGGACTTAGTTGAAGCTTTAATTTTGACAGGCAGGCAGTCACTGCATTAAAGTTTAGCATGTGGGTCTTGGCCTATTTCTGTGAATTGTGGTTCCAATAATAGCTTAATTTTTGTTGTCTTGGCAGTGATATTTTGGTCTGCTCAGGTGTTACTTCAACTCCCATTGGTCACTGATGGTGCTGCCTGAGGGAAAAGCATAGGTTTCCAGAGAACAGGCTGTGGGTGTCTTGGTGGAAGAGGGCTGTGGTGAGATGCTTCTACTGCTCCCATCTCCTCTTGATTTTTCTGTACAGGGGAGGAAGGAAGAAAGTCATGAGTCTGCAGGAACAAAAAAGGCTCCTCAGATCAGGATGCTTGCTGTAGTGGGGTCCCTCCCTTACCTACCTCTGTGTGTCTGGATGGAGGAAAATAGTTTCAGGTCCATAAGGGCAAATATGCTTCCTGGTTACAAATCCTTGATACATGTGAGTCCTCCTTGTTGGTTTGACCTGCTCTGCCCACCTCAGTATCTCTACAGGTGAAAGAAGAATCTCAGGCCCAGCAAAGAAAGAGAGTGTTTCCCCTGATGGCTTGTTTCTGGTAGGACTCCCAGTAGATATCCCTTGTCATTGGTGTCAGAGATACTCCTATTTTCTTGGGAGAAATAAACTACTTGGATTTTGATTGCTAGATCATGTATAGGACAACCATGGGTCTGGGTTGCCTTCAGTTGCATAGGTGGTTACAAATCACCTTCTTCTGACCACTTTCAGAGGTCTCCTTTTGTTGTCTCTTAAGCTATTTCCAGAGTTGATAGTTAGAAGGAAAGAGCAAGGAAAAAATGGATTTATGTCAGCTCGTCTGGAGAGGAAGCATAAAATGTGTTTTTTGCTACCCTTTCTTATATCAAGCAATGCCCAAATATATGTTACGATAGTCGTCTTATCAGTAAGGGAATGTGGAAGTTTGGGGGCAGATATAGGCAGCTGGGTATCTAATTCTTATTCATGGACTCAAAATTTAGTACTATGAAAGTGTTTCCCCACAGATCACTTATTCATGGCAAGAGAAAGAACAGTATTTAGAGGAGAAACCCAGTATCTTGACTGAGTGATCATTAATATCATCAATAAATGCAGGTGGACACCATGAGAAAGGAGATATTACTATCTGTATAGTATTCTGGTTGGAAATACCAAATCAAAATTTTGTCATGAGGAGACATCAGAAACACTGAAAATGAGAGACATCTATTAAAAAGGGAAAAAAAGAACTGGACCATATTCTCGAAAAATGACAAAGCCATGAAAGACATTGGTGTTGAATTTCCAGATTTGGTAACTTAACTGTGGTTATGTAAGATAATATCCTCATGCTTAGGAAAAAGACATTAAGGATTAAAGGGATGTGCACACACACATGCTGAGGAAGGGAGAGAGAGGATAAGATAAAGAATGCAGCAAAGTGTTAAAATTTGTGAAAGAGTGTATGAAGTTTTCTGTACTATTCCTGGAACATTTCTGTTTTGATAGTGTGGGGTGAGCTGCTTTCAGTCATGTGTGGAATATATATCACCTCAGTAGATAAACCCTGAAGGGCCTCAGAGGTGTCCAAGATATAGCAAATCATTGCCACACCATGACATGAGGCTATAAATAGATTAAATATATGGCAGAGTTTCTCATAGAGTGTTGGCAACCACATATATGTCTCTCGTGGAGCATAATCCCACCTGTTGGGATCTGTTTATGCCTCATGATCCCTCTTTACTACCAACTTTTTAAAAATATTTCATTTATTTGACAGACAGAGATCACAAGTAGGTGAGAGAGGAGGAAGCAGGCTCCCCACTGAGCAGAGAGCCCAATGCGGGGCTCGATCCCAGGACCCTGAGACCATGACCAGAGCCAAAGGCAGAGGCTTTAACCCACTGAGCCACCCAGGTACCCTGCCAATTGTTTTTGATCCTAGATTTCTCTCCAGGTAGCCACTGCCCGAACAACATACAAATTTTGGTGCTCCACTGGATTTATCTTTTTTGTCTCAGAGTCACATTTTCTTGGAGATTACAGGGTAGTGCTTTCAGTTTACAAAGCATGACCACATAATCCATCTCGTTTAATTTTTTCTTGTGTCATTTTAAAGAAGAGATAGAAAAGTCAGGTGTTTGGTATATCTGTGTATCTGCATATAGTTAATCTTATATAAATGTGTATATGAGTCAGATATATCAAACACCTGATTCTTCTATATCTTATGTAGATACATAGATAAAAATATAAATATGCCTTTTGTGTATAATTATAAATATATATATAAATATAATAATATCTTACCCCTAAGATATCTCTTATGTCTCTAAGGAAAGAGCATAGGTAAAAGTTAGTCACTGAATCTCAGATTTAAATTCTGTCTTCTCTTATAGCTAGCTCCGTGGCCTGGGGTAAGTGTTAAACCCATCTGAACCTCAGTTTCTTTATAAGCACAATGCAAATACAATGATAAGTTGATTGTAATAACTATATGTAATATTTTTAAAATTATTATATATATTGGGGACTCAGTAAATAGTATTAACAATAAATCATATTATTACTGATTATTATTCTGGTAAGGCTGATCCTTTGGAAAGATTCAATAAAGAAATATAGATCTTTATTTGAGGACCTCTTCTAATTCTGTTAGTGTCAGATTTCCTCAGGTTGTTCTTCATCTGAATTCCTCTACCACCCATTGTCTCTGCCAATACACATGAAACAGCCCTTTGGGCACTATACCTTGCTTGGAAAAAATATTTTCATGACATTTCCACCAATAAACTTTGCCTCTCTTCTCTTATTTCTGAGTCCTCATAGAACATTCTTGTCCACTGGAGAATTTAATCTGTGTAAATGAGTTAATGAATCACTTCTCCCCAGTGGCAAAGCCTTTACTAAAGAGAATGTGCAGTTGGGGGTCAGTGATTTGTGTTAGCAATATTTTAGAAGCTAATTGTGCCACGTAGCTGACACTCAACTTACAAGTAGAAGCGGCCCTCATTCACAACTTTCCTTAAGAAGCATGAGGACTATTTCTTGTTAAGCAGTACAGCTCAGCTTAGCACTTGTGATCTAATTAGAAGTGTGAGCCCTGAGATCAGAATGCCTGGGTTTACGTCCTGGCTGTGCTGTTTCACAGCTGGTTGACCTTGGGCTGATGAACATGATGAGCATTTAATGATTCACTGTATATAAAGCACTGTGCACAGTGTGTGTGGCTTATAGTACATAGGCAAGCATTGTCATTATTTAATGTGAACTTCATATTTGAAATTGTGGATCTAGAAGACAGTTGCGATAGTATCCAGTTCCATAACCATAGTTTTTTTTTTCTTCAAAATTAGAAAAGAAAAAAAAATAATATGTAGAGAGAAAGTGAGATAGCCAGTATATAAAGGAGAATTATTCTGATTGACATAGAGAGGGTGAGCCAGAGCCCCACCCTCTCTGGCTCAGGAAGGTGAAGCTGAAATTTTTCCCAGTCCACAGCCCTTTCAGCTAGACTGAGAAATAAATTTACATGAGGCAGAAGAACAGGAAAAAAAGTTTGATGTGTGCATGGAGGCCCAATAATGAGATTGAGTCCTGAAGAATTGACCAAGGAAGGAAGTTTTTTATACTTCTTAGACAGAGACACAGTATATCTGACAGGACGAGGCAAACTTCACCTTGGGAGCTTCGGTTAGTAAGGAATCCTAAACAGAAGTTGGGCGGGGGCAATAAATTGTAAAAAGTAACAAGGGTTGTTTATATACTATTCTCAGCTCTAAAAGTCCCATCTCTGGTGCTAAGGTTGTCTCTTTACCTCCTGGTATAGGGAGGATACCTTTCCCATAAGAGATGTGTTTACTGGTTTCAGGAGGACAGAGGAAGTTCTGAGTGTCCTTCTTGCACAGGAGTCTCTTAAGGAACTTTTACTGAAAATGAACAATATGCTGGAGCACCTGGGTAGCCCAATCCGTTATGTATCTTCCTTCAGCCCAGGTCATGATCCCAGGGTCTTGGGATCGGGTCCTTGCATTGGGCTCCCTACTCAGTGGAGAACCTGCTGCTTCTCCCTCTTACCCTCCCCCTGCCTGTGCACTCTCTCGCTGTCTCTCACTCTGTCAAATAAATAAATTAAAAAAAAAACACACACTATGTCATAGTGGCACATTTTGGAGCAGCCTGCCCTGGGTCTCATCATACCATTGGTTCCCTATTCCACCGGAGCACTGCAGAATTACTACAAACTGGGTATCTACTGGCACATGACAAACCATGGGAAAACAGTGACTGAAAAAAAATAAGTCAGTGATTTTTACCCCTGAAACTGAGGTTGACTAGACCCAGTGAGGCAGCTGTCACTTAGATTCTGTAAGCACTTGCAGTCGCGTGGTGATGGCTCGGGGTTGAAGATCTCGAAAGCGTCTCTGGCTGGGTCAGGGTGGAAAAGCTGAAGCACCTCAGAAATTTCTCACTCTCCATGTGGTCTTGGGGTGTGGTCTTGCCACATGGTAGCCTCAAGATCACTGGGCTTGTTACATGGCAGCTGAAGTCTCCCAGCGAGCATCCCAGGAGAGACTACAGAAGCAGCACACCTTGTCTAACCTAGCCTTAGGAGCCACCCAGAGTTTCTACAGCGTTCTCTTTCTCCAAGTCATAAGGACAAGTTCAGTTTTAAAGAGAGATGGCACAGAGGATGCTAGTGTTGGAGAATTGTTCAGTGTTTAGGGGAAGGAAAAAAAAAACATTGAAAATTGATTGTGTGTGTCAGAATCATTGAAATTGGTGTGTCAATCATAATAGTGTTGATTGTTTTAAAATTATTGTTATTAAGTAAGTACTTAAGATGTGGTATCAGGTACTGTCTAAGCACATTTCATGCATTAACTTTTAATTCTAAAACAAGCCTATGAAGTATATAATATTATCTCCATTTTTGAGTCTTAGAAAGATCTCTGCCTTTGATGAAAATGATCAGAATAATTCATCAAACTTCCCCCTTTGAACAAGGCACCAAAGTGGATTTTGAAAATCCTTATTAATATCAGAAAAGCAGATGCTTTCTGAAATTCTTGGAACACTGACAACTTCTGCTTTTTAAGAATAGGTCTTGGTGAAATCCTGCCAGAAAACACTATCACAGGCATATCTGGTAAGAGCAGTGATCAAGGGTGTCATTTATTGACTGCCTGTGTCAGACTCTATGCTTTGATCATATCACTTAGTGCACAATAGCCATCTGAGGCTGCTATTGTTTTATCCTCCTATATTATACTTGAACAACTAAAGATCAGAGAGGTTAAGTAATATACTTAAAGTAACACAGCTTGTAGGTGACTCTAATGGAATTCAGACACAGCACCTAACTTCTAATATACTCCACTAAGTCACCTTTTATTCAGAACGCAGAATTTCTTTGCTGCATATTTTACTACTTTGTTGTTCACTAGCATTGTCTTCGTAGAGAAATTATATTTCATATTTGAGTGACTTCACCATTTTTTGCAGTTGTTCCTTGAAAAAGTATTGATTGAGAATATATGTGCCAGACACTGCAATGAAATGGAAGTGAATAAAGGAAGGAGCTTGGGACCGGATATCAGTCTTCTTCTGTAGAGTATGATCATAGAACATAAGGTAGAATGGGCTTTATGTGCAACTTCCACTGAGATTTCTATCCTGTGGAACTTGGTACCTGATTTGATGGCCAATGAAGCATGGAATAGTGGTAAAGAGCACTTGGTTTTGGGGGCGCCAGGGTGGCTCAGTCAGTTAAGCATTGAACTCTAGATTTCCACTCAGGTCATGATCTCAGGGTCCTGGGGTCCAGCCTGCATCAGGGTCCTGGCTCGGCAGGGAGTCTGCTCCTCTCTCTCTCTCTGCCCCTCCCCCCACTCATTAAATTAAAAAAGAAAGAAAGAGCACTTGATTTTGCTGTCAAATAAAATAGAACCTAAATTCTGGCTCTGCTGCCTGCTACCTAAGGCCTTGGGTAAGCTATGTCACCTCTCTAAGCCTCACTACCTTTATCTATACAATCTTAAGTGTAGAGCTTACCTCACATTGCTGTAAAGAGAGTCAAGAATGAAAATGTATTAAAGTCCTTAGCTCAATGACTATCCTCAATAAATAATAAATCATTTAATAAAAGCCACTATTGTCTAATAAGGAATTATGTCTTGTTCACTCACCATCTGGATCATTCTAATTTGCATATATTCTTTTTTTTTAAGATTTTATTTATTTATTTGACAGACAGAGATCATGAGTAGGCAGAGAGGCAGGCAGAGAGAGGGAGGGGGAAGCAGGCTCCTTGCTGAGCAGAGAGCCCGATGCGGGACTCGATCCCAGGACCCTGGGACATGACCTGAGCCGAAGGCAGAGGCTTTAACCCACTGAGCCACCCAGGCGCCCCTGCATATATTCTTATTTGAAGACATTACTCTTTAAAACTTCACTGAATTGAGCACCTTCTTGAAATTGATTTTCAACGCTAGTTAGGTGGACATAAGAAACTCAACAAGTTTCTTCCTCTGCTGGGCCTCAGGTCCTTGACATTAAAATGAGCTATTTGCATTAGATCAACTTTCATTCCTTCCAGATAAAAAAACAAACCAAAGAAACCTAACTAACAAACCAAAATGCATGATTCGAGAGTAAACAATCTGAGTAAATACTAGGAAATACAAGTGTGTGTGTGTGTGTGTGTGTGTGTGTGTGTGTGTGGCTGCGTGTTCCCAATTGCCTCTACTGAATAGGTTCACTGTTACCTGTCCCATGGAATGTTGTATGTCCTGAGAAGTGCAGAGGAAATGTATGGTATGCTGGTATTTATCCAGAAAAATCCTTTTCTACTAATTAGTAAATAGTTACTGCTATCTGAACAGGTGAGGATATTCATTGTAAAAAATCACAGACAAAATGCAAGGTCAATATATTTAGTGTGGTAATAACTGAATATTCATCAACATTCATTTTAATTCTAATGTAATCCTTGATGTATGATACATGCCATTTTACAGATGAAACTCTAAGTCCACATAACTACACACTCCATTCAGTGTTATAGTAAATTATGACTTGTGATTCTCAATTTAAATTCTTGCTCTACTTCTGTGCCCATACAAAAGACTTAGTAATAACTAACAGACATAATTTGTTCTATAGGATATTAATATGCCTGTCACATGCTATGTCTAATTAGCATCAGAGGAAGTGTCTAGAAAGCAGGGCAGGAGAAGATCACGCAGGATTACACAATTGCTTTTTTAGGGACAAGTAAATCTCCCATATCATTTAAAAATTTTTTTAATTTAAATTTTAAAATTTATGTATGTATTTATTTATTTAGAAAGTGAGGCAGGGTGCAGGGAGAGGAGATGGAGAGAACCTCAAGCACCCTACCCACTGAGCCTGGAGCCAAAGTAGGGCTCCAAAGATCATGGACCTGAGATCATGACCTGAGGCAAAGTCAAGAGTCTGATGAGAGCCACCCAGGCACCCAACCATATCATTATTTTTGACAAAACATCCTAAAAAATTCTGAAATTAATGAACAAATGAAGACTTCCCAAGGAAAGACAGAGATGAGATAAAACTCATCTGCCTTTTTTGTCTCTATATCTCCCCACTATGCAGCTTTTCATTGCCATGGGAACAAATGGAAAGTACAGCTCTCTGTTCGATGACAATGGCCTCCCCACCAAGAAGAAAAAAAAATAATTGTTCCCCCCAGTTTTCCTGAGAAATCCCTGCACATCACATCAAATGTACTATATTTCAGTTCTTTCCATTTCAAGAAACATTCCAGGCAAATCACTTACCCAGCATTTGGCATT
Organism: Mellivora capensis; assembly: GCA_004024625.1. NCBI lineage: Eukaryota > Metazoa > Chordata > Mammalia > Carnivora > Mustelidae > Mellivora > Mellivora capensis. The sequence continues at coordinate 86,038 of PISX010005703.1, read as the reverse complement.
TGGCACATCCCTGGTGATTATTCCTTCTTCTTCTTCTTTTTTCTTTTAATCAATTATGCTGGAAACATTATCTTTTAATCATCTACTACAGAGTTGATCCCCACTTGGTAGTATACTGCCTACACCCTCTGTATATGGTGTTAATACGTATATTAAAGATGATTATTTTTGTGTGTTAGCAGGGATTGAAAATGTCCGCGTGTTTGTCATTGTTCACTAAATCCTCTAAGTCAATTGCTAATTATAAGAGCTTGTAACTTCAGGGACTTAGCTGATGAATCCAATTGAACTGTCAGCTTTTTCAGGCTAGACTGGATATATGAAGAATCTCCATCCTAATTGCTTTAATTAATGAAGGCAGAAATAAGGCGGCCCATAGAGAGAATGCTGCAAGATCTGTACAGCATGATTGCCACACATGGTGACAGACTAACAATAATCTGCTCCTGATGGGCACTTGGAATATCAATTGGTGTACTTTTATGGGATATCTACCATATTATAATGCATGGGGATAAAAAGAAAGTGCCTGACATGTCCCTAGTTCTGAAAGGGCTTATAATTTTATTGAGAAACAAGCCTCAAATATATGAAACAAGTTGAGAATAAATAAAAATTTTATGGTAAAATAATTTTAGAGAAAGGAGATACCATTTTTGGAGTATGGTTGCTTCACAAGCATTTTATAGCCACAGAGGCTCGGGAGGGATTTAAGGAGAGGCCAGGGCCCACTTAACCTGAATCAGATGGTTGGTCCTGTTATTGGTAGTTTTACCTAAGCACCTTTGCCACAGATATTTTTGCCTTGTAACTAATTTTTTATAAGGTAATTTTTCCTATAAAATATAAAATCACATGAAGAAAGAGGGGCATTGATTAAAAAGAGCATAATGAAACATAAAAAGTGAATAACAAGATTTAAAAGGGTTGATTGCAAAATACTTGAATACACTTAAAACGAATGGTATAGTTTCATGGCAGTTCTGCACAAATAACTGATTTTATTTTATGGATTGTACCTAACCATTCATTTTCACAGTTGTTTGTTCATAGTATTATACTTTGTTGTTGTTGTTGTTCTTGTTAGTTGATTTGTCTCCCTATTCAGCACTGCACTTTTTTTTTTTCCTTTGCTGAAATTTCTTCCCTCACTAAGAGAGGTACTAGTTCCAGATACTAGAAAGCACATTTGTCACTGAGCTTTATACTATCTCATGAAAGCCTTATGCACTGTCCCCTCCACCCTTGGCATATTGTCACATTCCACTGATGGACATTTCAACATTCTATGGGGAATGTGCGTTCAAGTCTATGCACCACTATGAGGACCATTATGGGAGCTAAGATGAATATAATATAAAAATTGGAGTACTCCATCAGTGGAGAAATGAAACCAAACTGTCAACCACTTGTTTTTTCTCTTCTACAGCCAAATTACCATATAACCTATTAGTTATGTAACAGAAATATTTGCAGCAAAAATGCTTGTGGCAAAGATGTCTATAGGAAAGATTCTATTGGTGAAAATACCCAACACGGGTTCAATCACTCCCGTTAAAACTGCCAAGTTCTTGGATGTGAGGATGATCTGGTTGTGACATGTCATTCCATTGATTGCCAAGGTTGATTTGGCTGATCTGACTGGCTAAGCAGGTGTCCCCTTTCTCTCTCACTGCTCCAACTGTGCCCCTCCTAGAACTATAGGCTCAGGCAAAGAGAATAACCCTCTCAATAGAGCTTCACTCAAAAGTATATAAGTAGCTGTATTTCCTTGCTAGAACTTCTAAATAAGCACTCAAGGTCCATTTGTAGGAGAATGTAGGGTAGTCAAGCTTCCAAGACCCCAGACTCATCCAAATGAGGCATTGCATGTGGCAGTCTGCTTTTCTTTAAAACAAAACAAAACAAAACTGCCTAGTTCTTTCCTCCATCTTTGTATTTGTTCTTCCCTATGTGTGGAATGTTCTTGCTCCAGTTCTTCAAACATCTGCCTCCCTCTCTCCACTTAGATCTGAGCTCTAAAATTAGCTTCAGAGAGTCATCTCTTTGTCACCATATCTAAAGGGACACAACGTGCCTCTCACATCCTGTGTGTTTTTCACTGCTATTCTTGGAAGCCCTTCTTCTATGGTGTGAGCTCCTACAAGCAGAGACTAGTTTTGCCCATCATTGAAGCCCAAGTGCCCCTCAGATCATGGGCATTTTAAAAACATCAGTTGAATAAATGATTTTTCAGATAAGGATTATTTTATTGGAAAAAGCAGGAGTTTACTCTGGTTAATTTAACCAAAAGAGAGTTACATGAAATTTTCTCTTGTGTAGTTGGAGAACCAGCTTGGGAGTATGCAGGAAACAGTCTAGTCTAGAGGACTTGGAGGTGGGAACTGCAGCAGCGAGCTCATGGCAGGGGGCATCTGGTCAGGACACAGATGTGGTGTCAGTTAACACAAACTGCATATTTGTCCTTGAACACTTAGAGGATTTTTATTTCCATATAAAGAAATATGAGCAGATAGGAATCAAACCAAGTCTCAGTAGAGAAAGCAGATACAGTATCGTGTGTTTGTATTATGGGGAAAGCTGCTTCTGGGAAAACATTCATTATTCTGCAAAGATTGGTCAGACTAAAGGACGACAGTGGTTCTGGAAAGGTTTGCAAACTAACTGAAGTCAATTAATCCATCAACAGATAAACCCATAGTACAATTGGAGAACTGGTCTAGTTCCACTAACTTTAGTTACTTGGGACAGATGGAACAAACCTGAACTATTACCTGATAGTTAATTATGACTGAGAAGGCACTATATTATTCCAGTTGTTTTGAGTCTTTAAAAAAAAATGCTTGTTTTCAGACTTCTGTGTATTTTTTTTTAAGAACTCATAGTGTAAAGTGTAGGGTTCTGTTTTCTTTCAAACAAGGTGGAATTCCTAAAATAGTTATGCCTCAAGTTGGTCAGAAAAGATCTACAATTTCTGGCTAACATTTGCTTGTTCAACACTTATTTCCATTCTTCTGGTGACAGTTCCTTGATTTTTCCTTTGGACAATCACTCCTCTTCCCATATCATCACCCAGAAATAGATTTGTTGAGTCTGAGAGCAGAAAAAGACCATATGTATTATTTTCTTACATACAACATTCAAAACTAATGCATAATTTTGAGTGTCTAGGTGCTGAAAGTTCTTGTCTGCATTTTTTTCCTTCTCAGATACTTGTCAACCAATTAATCCTGGGCAATCCAATGATTAGAAGTGGGGAGGCCTATAGCTGTAGTGAGACCATCAAAACAAGAACATGTGGGCTAACCCTTTCAGTGATAAAATAGCGCTGGGAGTGGAAATCACATTTACAATTAGCCCTGTGGGAAAAACGTAAAGAAAGTGAGGCTTAAAAAAAAAAAAGTGTGGGTGTGATAGATAACAGTTGAAATATTGGAGAAAAGGCAATGATCTGTGCCATGAAGTCGTGGTTCTTTAAATATTCAAGTGGTGTTTTATGCTTATATTTAAATATGAGTACAAAGAATTTATGTTCAAAAAATATTTCTACACTAAACGATATTAGTGTATAATTTTATATGCATGTATATATGTGTACACATGTGCATTAACATGTGTACACATATATACATACACATACACATACACATACAGAATTATAAAAAGGGGTTAGTTTGTTACACAGTACTCATAAATGATTTTCTTAAAGATGTTTACTTTTGATAATGAGCAATATGATGGTGAGGCTGGAATATATTTCTTCCTTTTTTTTCCTCCATTTTATTTTATTTCTTTTCAGTGTTCCAAAATTCATTGTTTATGCACCACACCCAGTGCTCCATGCAATAGGTGCCTTCCATAATACCACTACAAGGCTCACACATCCACCCACTACTCTCCCCTTTGAAACCCTCAGTTTGTTTCTCAGAGTCCACAGTCTCTCATGTTTGTCTCTCCCTCCAATTTCCTCCATCTCACTTCTCTCCATCTCCCAATGTCCTCTGTGTTATTCCTTATGCTCCATAAGTAAGTGAAACCATATGATACTTGACTCTCCCTGCTTGACTTATTTCACTCAGCATAATCTTTTCCAGTCCCATCCATGTTGATACAAAAGTTGGGTATTCATCCTTTCTGATGGAGGCATAATACTCCATTGCATATATGGACTATATCTTCTTTATCCATTCATCTGTTGAATGGCATCTTGGTTCTTTCCATAGTTTGCTGACTGTGGCCATTGCTGCTATGAACATTGAGGTACAGATGACCCTTCTTTTCACTACATCTGTATCTTTGGGGTAAATACCCACTAGTGCAATTGCAGGGTCATAGGGTAGCTCTATTTTTAATTTCTTAAGAAATCTCCACACTGTTTTCCAAATCAGCTGTACCAACTTGCATTCCCACCCATAGTGTTAGAGGGTTCCTCTTTCTCCACATCCTCTCTAACACACATAGTTTCCTGTCTTGCTAATTTTGGCCATTCTAACTGGTGTAAGGTGGTATCTCAATGTGGTTTTGATTTGAATCTCCCTGATGGCTAATGATGATGAACATTTTGCCATGTGTCTGATAGCCATTTGTATGTCTTCTTTGGAGAAGTGTCTGTTCGTGTCTTCTGCCCATTTTTTGACATGATTATTTGTTTTGTGTGTGTTTGAAGAGTTCTTTATAGATCTTGGATATCAGCCGTTTGTACTGTCATTTGCAAATATTTTCTCCCATTCCGTGGGTTGCCTCTTTGTTTTGTTGACTGTTTTCTTTGCTGTGCAGAAGTTTTTGATCTTGATGAAGTCCCAAAAGTTCATTTTCACTTTTGTTTCCTTTGCCTTTGGAGACATATCTTGAAAGAAGTTGCTGTGGCCGATGTGGAAGAGGTTACTGCCTATGTTTTCTTATAGGATTTTGATAGATTCCTGCATCACATTGAGGTCTTTTATCCATTTTGAGTCTATTTTTGTGTATGGTGTAAGAGAATGGTCAAGTTTCATTCTTCTACATATAGCTGTCCAATTTCCCCAGCACCACTTATTGAAGAGAATGTCTTTTTTCCACTGAATATTTTTCCCTGCTTTGTCAAAGATTATTTGACCATAGAGTTGAAGGTCAGTACTGTGGCAGGATACAAAAATCAATGTACAGAAATCAGTTGCTTTCTTATACACTAACAATGAAAATATAGGAAGGAGAATTAGAGAATCGATTCCATTTACTATACACCAAGAACCATAAGATACCTGGGAATAAACCTAACCAAAGAGGTAAAGAATCTGTACTCTAGAAACTATAGAACACTCATGAAAGAAACTGAAGAAGACACAAAAAGATGGAAGAGCATTCCATGCTCATGAATCGGAAGAATAAACATTGTTAAAATGTCTATATGCCTAGAGCAATCTATACTTTCAATGCCATCCTGATCAAAATTCCACCAGCATTTTTCAAAGAGCTGGAACAAACAATCCTAAAATTTGTATGGAACAAGAAGAGACCCTGAATTGCTAAGGAAAGTTAAAGAAAAAACTGGAAGCATCACATTGCCTGATTTCAAGCTTTACTACAAAGCTGTGATCACCAAGACAGCATGGTACTGGCACAAAAACAGACACATAGACCAGTGGAACAGAGTAGAGAACCCAGATATGGACCCTCAGCTCTATGGTCAAATAATCTTTGATAAAGGAAACTGGAATGTATTTCCAAGGGTATTCTTAGTTGCCTGTGTTTGGCCAGTTTTCATTTTCATGGATGGAAAAGTTGTTTTTGGAAAAGTGGTTCATATGGCATTTCCCTTGGGAGAATTAGGAAAATAAAAGACAAAATTCAGAATTTACAAAAACCTTGGGAAGGCAGCAGTAATGTCCTATTAAAGTCAATTCAGAATATGTCTATGAAAGTGCAGTGCACTTATTGAGCTCTTTCTACATGCCCGGCATCCCTTTGACACTATATCTGCACTGGCAAGCCAAGTCTGAAAGAGTCACTACTTTGGACCTCTCTCTTCCATAGTAGGTAGATCCAACCTGTGCTCTGATAAACCACTTCATAATGGACTTGGACTGTAATCCCTTTGGGAAGAAATATATTCACCCAAATTAATTAAGCCCAGGAATTGATGATCTTAAGATCAACCAAGTAACAAATCTTTTTTTTTTTTCCCCTAGTAACAAATCTTAGTAGCACTTCAGAAAGTCTTCATAGAGAAGGCAACCACAATTCATTCCTTTTTTTCTTTTTTTAAGATTTTTTATTTACTTATTTGACAGAGAGAAAGTAAAAGCAGGGGGAGCAGCAGGCAGAGGAAGAAGCAGGTTCCCCACAGAGCAGTGAGACCAGTGTGGGTCTCAATCCCAGGACCCTGAGATCATGACCCAAGCTGAAGGCAGATGCCCAATCAACTGAGCCACCCAGGTACCCCCCACAGTTCATTTCTTCTGAGTACACAGCAAGGAGGCCAGGCATATATATTCAGCTTCAGATCTTTTCCTTAATACTAAAAAGGACCACCTGGACCTGAGTATCAGGGGATAAAAGCAAGATGAGGTGAGGAGGAAGGATATTGAATCATCAACAAAGATTTGAAAAGCCAAAACCCTGGTTGGGGGCATTGATTACATACATCGCAGAAGAAGAGAGCGAGACTAGATGGCTTTTTTTGTGTGATTCCATCCACACTTGGTAAATTATGAAAGCATGCCAATGTCATCTCTATTTGTTTCCTTTTTTAACCAATAAAAAATGTGTTAAATATATCTTCTTTACATTGATTTTCTGAGATTTTGATTGCTTATTTCTTCTTCCTTTCTCTAAATGAGAGTTTTAAATTCCTTTGATGGCCTTAACTTGTTTTCAATAATCATTTCAGAGCACAGTCATCTTGACCCTCTCTTACCATTTTGGATTTTTTAGTCCCCCCCCCCCAACATGCCTTTTGAATATCCAGGCTCCCCAGACAGTGTCCTGTGCAGCCAATGGTGATTCTTTTAAATCCCTACCTTTATTTCTCATCAGAGTTGTCCATAAAATTTACACAGGAAAGCTCCCTCAGGAAGGCAAAATGGTGCTGGCCTAAATTATAGCTGTATTCTCAGTGCCTGGTGCATTCCCTGCAGCATAAAAGGTGCTCAACACAGATTGAATCCATGAATGAGCAAATAAGTAACTGAATAGTGTTGGCTGGGGAACCTTGTAGCCAGTGTCTCTTGGATACAAATTAATTCAGTGCACATTGTGGTCAGTCTTTTTCCCTTGCAGGCAATAGAAACTGACTCTAGTTAGATTAGGTAAAATAAAGGAAATTATAGGAAGGAGATGGGTTATCAGGGGTAGTTAGGGGTGAGGTCAGATTGGTTCTGCTGCATGTGTTTGTACAGCTCATGAGCTAAGAATAATTTTTACATTTACAAAGAGTTGAAAAAATTCAAAACAAAAAGAGTAGTTTATGACATGTGAAAATTATATGAAATTCATATTTCAGTGTCCCTAAATAAAGTTTTACTGAACACAGCCATGTCCATTTGATTATGGTGGAATTGTGACTGAGGCACTATGGTAAGCAAAGTTTAAAATATTCACTACCTGGCCCTTTATGGGAAAAAGTTTGCCAGTTCCTAAATTATCTTATGATATCCAAGCTGGGCAATCAGAGCTTAGGGAATTCAGAAACCAGGGAACTATTGGGAATCTAGATAACAGAAAGAGACTGGCATTTAGGCTGCCACCATCAAACCAAATCTGTTCATCCTCATTAGTATTTCCTTGAGCTCCATTTTCAAAATCTAGAAACAGAGAGCCTGAATGACCTGCTTTAGGTTACATGTCCACTCCTTGACTGTAGGAATGGAGATGGATAAAACCTTGATTAATGTATCCATCATACAGAAAGTTAGCAAAAAGAGCAGATGTTCACTACAGTACTTGAACAGCAATGCCAAGATAAAATCATAGCCGGCCCCTTCCTGTATCCTTCCAAAGATAAACAGAAGCTGCTTGCTACCTGGTCACATTCAGAGGTTGTTGAGCAGTGGTGAGCACACACCTGACACTGTGACCTCTTGTCATTAAGATTGAGCGGTCGCCTCATTACCTAGTGTGCTCTCATTCATCATAAGTGTCAACTTTCATCTCTGCAGCTGCATTTTGCCCAAGATGATCATACCCAGTCATGCCCCATCTCATGCTAAAGTGGCAGAGCACCAAGGAAAGCATGGGTACTTAAAAAATTTTATTTTGATTTTCCCAATCAAGTTTTAGAACTGCTATGAATCACTTTCTAATGAAGTTAAACTGAAGATGTCTAATAAGATTAACAGAGGAATCATTGCCTGTCTGCAAAGGTGAAAGGTGGTGGTGGTGGGAAGAATGAGGCTCATCGGAGTGATGTCTTCCGTGTGTCCAGCCTTAACCCTCATGTGTTAGTGCCATGAAATTAACAGCACCAGTCAGTGACCATGGGAAAGCCTATGGAGCAATAGTTTTCAGCACAAAAACCATTTTGCTATTGTTCTTGTGAAAAGTTCATGTTAAGCAGACTAATGCATATTTGGCTAATGCCCAAAGGTAAAAAATGTGAAATTGAATTTTACTTAAAAAGTTAAGTGTAATAAAAGGTTTGGAGATTGATAAATTACCTTCCAGTATGAGGGTCAGGGTCCCCCCACCCCCCCGCCAAAAGAAAAGATACAACTTCTATAGAGCTCATATGCAATAGTTGTAGAGAATGGGTCTGTGTGTATGGTGTTCATGTGCATGTGTGTCTTGTATATAAGGATGTAAAATATTTGGCATTTGTCAACCTTTTTATGGGTTCCAAAAGAAGAGAAACATCTTAAGTATCTTTTGGGGGAGTAAATAAATATAGATCTCTATGTGGGGGTAGCTTTTTGTTTTGAGTCTTCTTGTTTATCAAATCTATTTGTTGTCATTTGGATGTTTTTGAATAGAGGAGAGGCTTTTGAAACTTTGAGGGATTGCTACAGGAGTGTTTCTGGGTATTTTTCCTTCAAAACAAGGATATGAAATGAAGAAAATGCTCTTTAAAAGCCATCAGTTGATACTGAGGAAAATATTTCTACCCAACCTAGAGCACCTTTGGGAGAGGCCCCAGCAGCTACTTCTCTGAAGGAGAGAAGCTAAGATAGACATTCTGGAAAAGAGTGGGAAAGAGACAAGAAAGGGAGGCATGTGACTGGCCAGTCTGGACTCAGAGGATGTCCTTTCTCTCCCAGTCACTAGAAGGGGTCGCTGTGTTTAAAAAATTCATCAATGTAACAAAGGCAGGAATACTAATTAAGTGTTTTTAGCATAATAGAAAATCAATTTTAATTGTCCCAAATGGAACTATTGTTTACAGTTACAGATGGCTGCCAGGCAGTACCTAGAGAAAATAAATGAGTCCAGGGACTAGGGAATTGTTTTCAATTCCTAAGAGCATTTCAGGGAAGGCATTAGAATCTTCAACCTAGAGGGTTGTTGCACAGAAAACAGATTACCTATAAAGTCTGCAAAGTAGTGTTTTTCATTAGGACTATGCAACCAGAGCTGTCTTCTTTTCCACATTCTCTTCTCCCTCCTGGTGTTTCCCTAGGAGGAGTGCACACTCAGAATAGTTGTTCATGGATCAAAAACAACACCAGAAACAAGCTCCACAACCTCCCCTAACAGCCACCAAGTTACAATTCCTTGTACATGCATACCCAGGGCTTTCTCACCTCTAAGCCAACTTTTACTTCATCCTAGGCAATGTCTTCCTTAAGAATAATGAAATGGATGCCCAGCTACCCTGCACCTACCTTCACAGATTAACACTGCTTTCCATTAGTGAGCCCTTGAAGGCCACACTCAATCCTCAAGGTGTACCTCAAAGACCACCTCTGACCTGATCCCTTCGCTGGGTATTCTTTTGATTCTCTGAACTTCCAGGACATAATCAGTCTTTCTTTTACTGGACCTCATCTTTCCTGTCTATAGTTATATGCATATTTATCTTCTAACTAGTCTGGAAATTCCTCAAAAACAATACTCATTTTAGTAATGAGCTAAACCCAGCTCTTCACTATTTACCTTGTGCCTTGAGTGACTAACTTAATCAGTTTCCTCAGCAGTAGGATGTGAGTAGTGATAGTGTCTGGAGTGAGTATTAATAAGTTACTCTAAATGAAGCTTCTACCAAAAGTCCTGGTGTGTACTTTGAACTCAAATAAGGCAGCTGATAATACTATTTTATTATTGAATTATAATTGACATATAGATTGCTTTCAGGTACATAATATAGTTGATTCACTGTTTTTATATATTATGAAATATATAAAATAGGTCTAGTTATTGTGTATCACCACACAAAGTTATTTCCTTATTGAATATATTCCCTCTGCTATACATTATATCCTAGTGAGTTGCTTATTTTATAACTGGAAGTTTATACCTTTTAATCCCCTTCACTTATTTTGCCTGCCCCCCCCAACCTTCCCAATCTTCTCTGGCAACCACTAGTATGTCCCCCATATGTAGGAATGGGTTTGTGTTCTATTTTGTTTGCTTTATTTTTATAGATTCCATGTATAAGTGAAATCATACAGTATTTTTTCTTTCTCTGACTTATTTCACTTAGCATAATAGCTTGTAGGTACATCCATTTGCCAAAAATGGCAAGATTTCATTCTTTTTGTGTCTGTATAATATCCCTCTGTGTGTGTGAGTGTGTGTGTGTGTCTCCCCTTTTCCACCTTCCTCAAGAATGTTTATCTTCACTTCTCTTCCTCCAAACACACACATACCACATCTTCTTTTTACACTCATCTATTGATAAACACTTAAATTTCTTCCATATCTTAGCTATTTGAGTAATGCTGCAATGAACACAGTAGTACATACATCTTTTTGAATTAGTGTTTTCATTTTCTTTGGGTAAATACCCAGTAGTGGAATTAAAGGATCATATGCTAATTGTTTGTTTTTTTTTTAAGGACCTCCATACTGTGTCCCACAGGGGTTGCACCAACTTACATTCCCATCAGCAGTGTCTGAAGGTTCCTTTTTCCTCCACATCCTCACCAATACCTGTTATTTCTTTTCTGTTTTAGCCATTCTGACAAATATGAGGTAGTATCTCATTGTGATTTTTATTTGCATTTCCCTGATGATTAAAAATGTTTATTGAGGTCCTCTGCCAGTTTTTTTAACCAGGGTTTTGTTTGGTTTTGTTTTGTTTTGGTCATTGCATGTTGTGAGTTCTTTATATATTTTAGGTATCAACCCCTTAGTGGATATATTATTTGCAAGCCTCTTCTCTCATTAAGTTGGCTTTCCATTTTGTTGATGGTTTCTTTCACTTTCTGTGCATTTGTTTACTTTTGCCTTTGTTGACCTTGTTTGAGGAGACAGATGTGTGGATACAGATATGGCTTAGACTGGCATCAGAGAAGTTACTGCCTATGTTTTCTTCTAGGAGTTTAGTGGTTTCAGATGATATATTTAAGTTTTTAATCCTCATGGTTTCAGGTGTTACATTTACATTTTTAATCCTTTTTGAGCTTATTTTTATATATGGTAGAAGAAGGTGATCCAAGTTTCATTCTTTTGCATGTAGCAGGCCAGTTTTCCTAGTATCATTTATGGAAGAGTCTGTTCCCATTTTTTGTTCTTGACTCCTTTGTAGTAGCTTAATTGACCATACAAGTGTGGCTTTATTTCTGGACCCTCTGTTCTGTTCTGTTGATTTATGTGTCTGTTTTTTGTGCCAGTTCCATACTCTTTTGACTATTACAGCTTTACAGTACATCTTAAAATTTGGGATTGTCCTCCAGCTTTCTTCTCCTTTCTCAAGATTGGTTTTCATTGGTTTTGCTGTTTGGGGGTCTTTTTTTGATTCCACACAAAGTTTAGTATTATTTGTTCTAGTTTTGTGAAAAATTATATTGGTATTTTCCTAGGATTGCTTTGGGTATATGGACATTTTACAATATTCTTCTAATCCATGAGCATGGAATATATTCTTACCTATATGTGTCATCCCCAATTTCTTTCATCTGTGTCTTACAGTTTTCAGAGTACGTGTCTTTCACCTCTTTGGTTAAATTTATTCATAGGTATTTTATTCTTTTTAATACAAATGGAAGTAGAAATGTTTTCTTAATTTCTCTTCCTGATAGTTTGCTATTAATGTACAGCAGTGCAGTAGATCTCTGTATGTTTGTATCCTGCAAATTTACTGTATTTATTCTAATTCATTTTTGGAGGAGTCTTTAGGGTTTTCTCTATGATATGATGTCATCTGCTAATTGTGACAGTTTTACTTCTTCCTTTCCCATTTGGATGCCTTTCATTTCTTTGTCTTGCCTAATTGCTGTGGCTAGAACTTCCAATACTATGTTGAATAGAAGTGTTGAGAGTGAAGATCCTTGTTTTGTGTTTCACTTAAAGGAAAAGCTTTCAGTTCTTCACCATTGAGTAAGACATTAGCTGTGGGTTTGTCATATATAACCCTATTTTGTTGAGGTTGTGGCCCCTCTGTACACACTTTGTTGAGAGTTTTTATCATAAAAGGATGTTAAATTTTGTCAAGTGATGGGTGTTTTTTTGTGTTCATTGAGATGATTATATGATTTTTTTTATCCTTTGGTTCATTACTGGCATATCATGTTGATTGGTTTACGGATGTTAGACCATCCTTGCATTCCTGGGATGAATCTCACTTTAATGTACTATTGAATTTAGTTTGCTACTATTTTTTATTACCTTTTTATCTTTTTTTAAAAAAATATTTATTTATTTATTTGAAAGGGAGAGAGAGAGCAAGAGAGAGCACAAGAGCAGGGGCGGGGGGAGAGAAAGAGACTCCCCATGGAGCAGGGAACCCAATGCAGGGCTCAATCCCAGGACAGTGGGATCATGAACTGAGACAAAGGCAGCCACTTCACTGACTGAGCCACCCAGCACCCCTTTTTCTCTTTTCTTTGAAGAAATAATTTGAGCATATAAGATATAAAAAAATATGTAATTCTCCTATTAAAAAATGCCAGAGAGAGACAAAAATGAGGTTGGAGATAGAGGTTCACTCTAGGTTACTTTTGGAATAGGTTGGCTTAAAGCAATAGTTAGAAGGACCTCTTGCATCAGAATATGTAAATATTACAGATTCCTACTGAATAAGATTTTCTGGACTAGGACCCCACATAACTGCCTCTTTAATAAACTTCACAGGTACTCTGATGAAAGCCAAAGTTTGAGAATTTTAGTCAAAAAAAATGGTCAGTCATGAATTTACTAAGTGGTGAAGCCCAGATACTGTCTTTCATATGCATGTTTGATATTTCACTTCTTTTCTAATCAGAGGGTTCTTGGTTGGGATGGGTATGGCTAGTCAGTGCCCCAGTCCTATTTCTGGTCATTACAGTAAGGATAATTGATTACTCAGAGAATCTCCTGAAGTTCTTGGGCACTGTTCCCAGGACTCCCGTGAAAGTCCTATAGGACCATCTTATTTGTAGAATTTAATAATGAACATAAATCACTGCATGGTACAATATAAATCCAGAATGAGCCCAACTTTGATGTAAGTGTATACCATGATTAAAGGAGCCAGTGAGAACTTTTGCCTCCTGTGCCACTCAATGGAATACTTTCCATAAGACATAAGCATTTGCTTTTATTCTCCAGAGTCCTTTTCAGTGAAACTTTGCTTAGTTTCACTTAGTTTCTAAAACTCAGTTGGTCTTTAGGAGTTAGCTGGGTTTTTTCACCTTTGAATTCAGATTATAAATCTTAATTCATAGAGGATATCTACTGTAGAAGACAGGCCTGGCCTGAATATTGTTTTTGTGGGAACTTAGGCAAGTTATCCAACCTCTCTGATCCTCATTCTCTCTATGTGTAAAATGGGGATACTGATTGATACCCAAAGGATGTTGTGAAATTAAGAATCCATGTGAAAGCAAAATTCTCAAAAGATGTTAATGCCTGTTCCTTTGAAACACAAGTATAGTAGATGGAGAAGAAAAAACTAACACATTTTCTCTTTTTTTAAAAAAAGATTTTTAAAATTTTATTTATTTGACAGACAGAGATCACAAGTAGGCAGAGAGGCAGGCAGAGAGAGGAGGAAGCAAGCTCTCCGCTGAGCCGAGAGCCCAATGCAGGGCTTGATCCCAGGACCCTGGGATCATGACCCGAGCCAAAGGCAGAGGCTTAACCCACTGAGCCACCCAGGTGCCCCACACATTTTCTCTTAACTGAAGTTTTCTCATCTTGAGAACTACTGACACTTTGAACCAGCTCATTCTGTGTGTGTGTGTGTGTGTGTGTGTGTGTGTGTTTTGCATGTATGTTGGGGAGGCAGGGGATGAGGAGAGACAGAAGTTTGTGTCGTGAATTGTAGGAGGTTAGGAGTATCCCAGGCCTCCACCCAGTAAATTCTAGTAGTGCCCTTTCTCCTGGTTCTGACAACAGAAATGTTTCCAGGCACTGTCAAATGTTTCCTGGGGAGCAAAAATCACTAAGAAGCTTTGTCTTAACAGTTTGTCTGTGATTTTAAGGCATTAAAGGATAAAACAAGACTCAGAAATCAATACTTGCTAATATTTTATCAAACTAGCATCAGAAGGGACATTAAAGCATTACCTAGGTATAATGGTTATCTGTTGCAATAATTCCCCAGAATTATGAAGTCTCATAGTGTGATTAGGGTATAGCAAGGGAAGCTGACCTGCCACCTAGAGAAATCACATATAATTAGTGATTTAGCTACATGAAAGGCTTAGATTCTCAGACTTGAAAGGCCATATGCTCTCAGCCTTGCTTATCTCCTAGATCTTACTGACCTAGGGCCAGATGTTCCTTGTTGCATAAATTAGGAGGCAGTGATTCTTTCATGAGACAGATATAAAAATTAGATGGTTAGTTCACTCATTTTTAAAGCGAAATAAAATTATCAAGACCACCTTTGCTAAATTTGGTGTGACCAGTGCAGTTGATCTCTAAAACAAAGTAGAGGAGGCCAGATTTCTGAAGTTACCTGGTGAGCGTGCAGTGAGAACAAAGGGCATGTATTGAAAAAACAGAGGGTTGGATGGCATCAAGTCCCCAGACCCCACAAATGAACCCCACATTAGGCATGTGAACCAGTGAGGCCCTTGTGAGTACTTTGATGGGTCTTGCCAACATTGTCTCAACAATCTCTTTTCTTTGCTTTCATTGATGACTAAGACTCCTCTGTAGTGACACAGCATTTCAACATTTTTCCAATCAGATTTAACTCGGTCCTGTTTAACTTAGAGCCTTGCTATTTCCATTGAGATGACTTAGTGAATCTCCTGTTTTATAAGAGAACCTTAATTTTAGGTTACTGAGAGGCACCTCTCTGCAGATCCCGTTCACTTTCCATCACTTAGAACATCAATCTCTTTGTGGCCAGCCTGCTGGAGTGCACTGATCCTGTCTGAACTTCCTTTCACAGACATGGCTGTGGTAGCTTTCTCACTCTGTGACTCTCTTGGCATCGTGGTTACAGGGCATGACAAGACAGGAGACAATGGACAAGTCAGGGCTGCATAAATCACACTGAGACTCCAACTGTCCTGTTTCCTTTCCTTTTGGTAAAACTGAGGTAGAGTCCACAAGTGTTTTGTTGTCGTTTTTTATTTGTTTTAATTTCACAGACGTTGTTTTGCAATTCCTTTACATGTAGTTAGTAAATATTAATAAACATGTAGAGAATGGAGAATACATTTTATAAATAAATTAATGCTTGATATTGTTAAAACAGTATTATTTATTGATACTAGTGCTGCTTATTTTTAGGGCTTATAGGGGTCAGGCATTAACATTTTACATGGATTACCCTAATTCATCTTCATAATGGCTCAATAATTCAGAATTCTTTCAACCTCAGACTTTAAGTGAAGCAATTGTCCCAAGTTTACCTAGCTGACATGTGACAGAGGCGGGATTTGAACAGGTGCCCAAAATGCATATTTAAGATGGCTCTGGACCCTTGCAGCTAAGTACCCCCAAGAGAGAACAGCTTGGTGTGATCCTTTCTTCAGAAAGAGTCCTCATAGTCTCCCACTGGAGAACCTTTGCAGCACTTCCAAGAGGTGGGGGAATTCTAACTATACCAATGGAAGTTCTACACAATCCAACCCCAGATGGAGATAGCTCCAAGTAAATGTGATTTGATAGCTCCTGTGTAAAGTGCATCAGAAAGCATCATAAAAAAGCTTTCTCATTCTGCCTGGCATGGCCTGGATGTTCCCTGTCACCTTATGTAATTCAGGCATGGTAGGCTTTAAGCAAGAGGATAAAAAGGTACCAGCCACTGTGTTCTTTCCTGTCTTCCTAGGAAAAGATTGCACATCTAAGATTCCTATTCTTGACTTTACCTTGTTCCTGTCACTAAGCCATTAACTCATTGACATTAAAATGCTAAGAGAAACACCTCGGAACTGGTTGGACTTTTTAAACGTAAAAATTATAATATTGCAGCTGCCAGCTCTGGTTTCCTGTAGCTTATGTTTTGGCTAAAAGACCAACATCGGCCAACCAAGCTCTGAGAAGCCAGGGGAATTCAAAATTATAGCTGCCCAAGTAGAAATTATTAAGATGATTTTCAGTATATGGAAAATAATTTTCATGTAATACTTCTGAATATAAGTTAATGAAATAAGTTTTTAATTTTCCTTAGTAAAAAATGGACCTCTGATTAATGTTAAGATTTAGATGGCTATTTTTAACATTGGTCCTTTAAAAAAATCATTTAAAAAATGCCATTCATAACTCTCATTCATGAAATAATTTTGAGTACTTTCCCTCTATTAACCCACTTAATTGAATCTTCATAGAACTTTGCTAAGGAGACACTATTCTCAGCACAGTTTTGCATTAAGGGGAAACTAAGTCTGGAGAAATTAAGTGACTGCTCAGCTAAAAAATGACAATGAATACTTCAATCCAGTTTTTTTCTTGCTGTAAATGTAATAGTCTTCATGAAACCAAGCTACCTCTCAGAGCCTAGAAGTGTTTCATAATAAAATTGATATTTAGCCATTATATTTCCCTTCCTTTTGGATTGTAACCTGGGCTGAGTCTAGAACCTTTGTTGTTGTATAGAACTTGTAATGTTACTTTACTTCCAACTCAAATAATAGTCATTCATTTACTCCTAGTTACCCAGAACAGGGGTCAGAGAGGCCATAGATAACTCCAATTACCAGTGAAGCAAAATTAGGATCATTTATTGATGATCCAGGAATCATACTATCATTTTGTGCCTCAATAATGTTAGGCATTTATATTTGCTGGTGTGGGCTGCCATAACAAAATGCCGTAGAATGGGTGCTTTAAACAACAGAAATTTATTTCTTGCAGTCTGGGAAGGTGGGAAGTATAAGAGAAAGATGCTGGCCCAGTTTCTTACTGGTGAGAGCCCTCTTCCTGACTCACAAATGGCTGCCTTCATTCAGTATCCTCACATTGGCAAGAGAGAGAGCTCTGGGGTATTAGTTCCTCTTTTTTTTTTTTTTTTTTAAAGATTTTATTTATTTATTTGACAGAGATCACAAGTAGGTAGAGAGGAAGGTGCGGTGGGCGGGGGGGAGCAGGCTCTCTGCTGAGCAGAGAGCCCAACGTGGGGCTCGATCCTAGGACCCTGGGATCATGACCTGAGCTGAAGGCAAAGGCTTAACCCACTGAACCACCCAGGCACCCCAGTTCCTCTTCTTATAAGGGCACTGATCCCATTATGAGGCTTCATCCTCATGATCACAACTAACCCTAATTATCTACAAAAGGCTCACCTCTAAATATTGTCACACTGAGGGTTAGGACTTCAGTATATGAATTGGTGGGTCGGGGGTGGGGCAGCACACAATCCAGTCTATAGTAGTACCTGGGACCTATTCATCAGTACCAGTTACCTATAAGCAATATACAAATTACTCTGCAACTTAGTAGCTCAAAACAAGACACATTTATTTTACTCATGAGTCTGTAACTTCAGAAAAGTCTGGTGGGGATAGCTCAACTCCGCTCTGCTTTTAGTATCAGCTGGAGCAGCTCAAAGACTGAACACTAACATCATCTGAAGCCTCATTCACAGACTTAGTTGGTGGGCTATGCAGACTGTTGGGGCCACAGTTCCACTCCATGTAAGCCTATCCGTATCCTCTACCTGTGGGCTAGGTTGTGCTTCCTCAAAGTGTGGCTGCTGGCTGCTAAGGGGCAAGCATCCTAAGAGTAAGATTGAAAAAGACAGGTGGAAACTATAGTCCAAGGACCCAACCTTTAGGAAAAAGCATAGCATCATTTTCACCTTACTCTATTGACTGTGGCAATCCTAATTCCCACCCAGATACAAGAAGAGGAAACATAGATCTTACCTTTTGAAGGAGAAAACATCTTTTATATCATAAGAGGAGTATGTGACATGGGCCATATTTGGAACACAGCATATCCCATAAAAGCTTAGTAATCTGATTAACCGTGGTTGCTAGAACACTGAAGGAAAAGAAAGAACACAAGAAGGAGGCAGACAAGTACCTGCTGAATTAATAGGTTTAAGAGCCACTTTAGTGGTTAGCCGGGCGTGTGTCTGGTTTAGGCACAAAGAGTCCATCTTATTTTATTAAATCCTCTTAATTTCTGGTCTTCCTTGCATCACTTAGTTCTAAGTTCTGTCTTCTTTATATCCCACATTCAAATGACTCTCTGGATGTAATAAAACACCACCATGGGACTCTTAACATTTGTCCATTAAGATACAATGCATCTAAAAGCCAGAATCAACTGAGACTGACCCCAATGCAAATTCACGTTCGTTGGATTATTTCCTTTTTTATTTCCCAGGGGGTGTGAGGGTGTAGAAAACATGTTTCCTGGGGCCCAATTCATAGCTTGCCCTTGTCCGTGGCTTATAATGCTGTTACATAGACAATTGAGCTGTAATTGTAGCGTTCAGATTCTCATTTAAAATAGATTTCATTCCCTCGGGGAGATCATCCCAGTGGCCTACTTTCTAGAGTGGGACATCAGAAATGTTCCTGTCAGTGCATAATGTCGCACTTCATTGTAAAGACAACTTGAATTTCTACTTCATTGCTGCTCATCCCTCTAATATATATAAAACTTGGGAGATTTCCGTTCCTAACATACCCCAGATTCTGTTTTCCTCTCACCCCGTCCCCTTCTAAATCCTGAGTAATGGGTGGGTTCTGATCCAAGTTTCATTTTTCCTGAAGAAAACAGAAGGAGGTGAGAGAGTTAAATTGATAGTAGGATGATTATCTAGCTGTAACGAATAGAAAGAAGTATCGGGACAAAAATTCAGGTGTGCAAAGAATTATTTTTGAATGAATAAATTTATATACTCCTAGTTTGTGCCTCATTCCACTGGCTGAAAGAACCTAATGTCAAGCAGGCCAAAGTCTCTCTGCTTCCCATTTTTCCCTAGATTCCAGTGGTATGTGGACACTGACCTCAAACAATGGTGGTGGTTGGGTGTGGCTTCAGTCCTTAATCATCATCCTTCCATCAGGGATCCTCTTTTAGATACTGCTATGCCCCTTAGAGATAAAATAAACACTTAGTTGGCCTCTTGAGCTACTTGGGATACCTAGCAACTCAATGGGGACGAAGTTATCATCACTTTCCTGTATAAAAATCATTGAAGGCTCCCTGATTCTCAATCAGTGGAGCTGGATAAAACCCCCAAGTCCCACCCACCTCCATAGGTCATGCGGAAATTTATGTTCTCTGATTCCTTCTTCACGCTGGAGTGTGGAACCCAGCGTCTCTACCTTGAGCTTTATTCAGGGAAGCAGTTTATATAGGGTTAGACCTGCCTTTCCCCTCTAGCCCAACTTGGTGGTCCATAAGCCTATTCAGGTTTGACTTATAGCTTCTGGAATCTTCATCTAGCCCGGTAATACGGGAAGAAGATGGGATAGACTGGTTCTTGCCAATTAAATCCATTGTAATATGACTTGACCTTAGCTTTTGAAAGCCAAAATTTGACTATCCTATCACACTGTGCCATCCCTTCCTTGTGTGCAAATTCAATCAACTTAAAAAACAAAACCAAAAAAACTTAAGGTTTGGAAACATACAAATAGGCCAGAAACAGTAGTTAGTTTCCTGTGCTACTTAATCCACTTAACCTGTCCTCCCAGGATCCTGAAGTGTCCTTGGCCTCATGTTCCCATTTATACCATTTTATCTGCTGCTCTGTCTCCATCTGGAGACCCAAACTACTGGACCTCAGTGCTATAAAACCTGTCCTCCTCCCCATTTCCTGAAGATCATTTTCCTGCCTCCCCCACCAACAACCATGTACACATGCACGCATGGATACTTGGCAGTCAGAAAATTCCTGTTCAAACATTCCTTGGGCTCTGGCCACATCTGATACTTCCAGAATGTTTTACTTCTCAGTTTACATTCTTTGGATTTATAGGACAAGACTCAGAGAGTGTAAGTCACATGTCAAGGTCAGAAGCCTAAAAATGGCAGAATGGCCTCCATAGCTTATTGCTATGAACTGTATCCCCCTAAAATTCATATGTTAAAGCCCCCAGTGTCAATATATTTGAAGATGGAGCCTTTAGGACGTAGTTAGGCTCAGATTAGGTCCTGAGCTTGTGGCCCAGGGGGTTAGTGCGGTAGGGAGAGAGAGACCAGCACTGTCTTCCTGCCATGTGAGGACACAGCACAAGGGCAGTTGTCTGCAAGCCAGGAAGAAGACCCTCACCAGGAAGTGAATGGGCCAGAACCTTGATCTTATATTTCTCAGTCTCTGTAAGTGTGAGAAAATAAATTTCTGTTGTTTAAGCCACAGTCTATGACACTTTGTTATGGCAGATGGAGCTGACTAATACCCAAGTTCTTCTCTGCTGAATGCTCTAGAATCTTAATTCAAATGCAGTGAGAATTCTCTATAGTAAAGAAGAGATTCTGCGTGGGAAGGGAGTCTTATCCTTTTGCATTAGTATAGGGTATACCTCTTTAGTAAATGTTAAAAGCTGGTGATGCCTATGCTTGTATATTCTCTAGGGTAAGGATTAAATATAGAATTGTTAATGACAAATGTGCCATTTGTCAGTGTGCATCATTGAACTTCAAAGGAAATAAGCAAACCTGGGAAAACTACAAGGGAGGAGCTTTCCTGACTGTGGCACCATCAGAAGAAAAATGTTGGGGAAAGGGAGGAATTTTTTAGGATCCTAAAAGGGACTGGATTAGAAAGGTATGTCCTCTGATTCTGGCCTTTGTGGCTGTTGCAGTCACAGTCACTGTCACATTAGCAGGTGGCTGGATTGGGGAGATATTGGAGAATGAAGACAGAGTCATAGAAATGCAATGATGGGGAGAAGGAGGATTCTAGAAACATATCCTGACTTTGAGGACAAAAAAAGGATAATTAGGGGTGGTATCTCAGCACAGTGTTCTGGGTTCTACTGCCGATGTTTTTCCAAAGCAGTAAACTCTAGGTGTGTCTGGAAAAGCCCCTCTTCTTCCACCATTCAGGCCTTGATCCCAGGCCCCTGAGATCATGACCTGAGCCGAAGGCAGAGGCTTAACCCACTGAGCCACCCAGGTGCCCCCAGACTCTGGATTCTGACCCTTCTGCCCTGTGCTGTCCTATGATGACAAATTCTGGTGTGACAAGAATTATGGTCATTCTCAAAACCCTAACCAAGGGTATGGATAAATGACTTTTTACTATTAGGACCAGTAGAAGTTAGGTTCATGACGGCAACAAGAATGGTTGATTCATCTCTGACTTGTAGACCATGCAGCCTCACAAAAGGTCTCAAAATCTAGAGGGAGCCGCAATCCTGAATGAAGAACAAACTTTCCTGATATTTATCGAGTGTCTGTTTAGTGATTGACTGCCATCTTCCACACTGCCTGTTTGAAATCAATAGGAGACTTAATGAAGTGAAAATGAAATCGATATTTAATTCCCACAGGTAAGAGATACTTCCATGGCCTACGTTCACCTGCCCACTTCCCCCAGTTCCAAAGGGTAATAAGAGTTGGGCCATCTCAGCCTCACAACTAAGACATAATTTCTTCCCTAGTGATTTCCTGCATTCCTACTATGCATCAGGTGCTATGAGTAGTACATTTTCTTACATCCACATGATAATCCCAACATTTATTTATTATTATTATTTATTAACTAAGTGATTTATTAACTAAGTGTTAAATATGGGGCATAGAAAGTGCTAAATACTTTAAATATATTATTTAAGCCTCAGTACCACACTTTGAGATATGTTACTGTCTGATTCTACAGATGAGTGAACAAAGGCACAGAGATGTGAAGCAACTTGCCCTGTTAGAATATGGCAAAGTAGGATTTGAACCCATAGCTGCTAATTCCACATCTTGGGTGTTTTACCACTGTTTGTTACCATCTCCCATTTCACAGATGTCTAAACTGAAATTCAGAAATAACATTGGCAGGCCACACACAGCTAATACATGGATACTTGTGCTTTGCTTCACCTTTAAAAGTTTCTTTGAAGCAAGAGTTAAATTTCAGTTGTCCTATTTGTCCTGTTAATAAAGGAGCTACAGTGTATAAGGTACTGTAGTCCATCTTCTAGGGAATATAAACTTAAAGACACAGTCCTGGTCCTTACAGAATATATGGCCTAGTTGACAGCAATATGACAAGTGAAAACAAACACAGCATGTGAGAATCCAGACATGGCTCAGGTGGTGAAACCACTGAGCTACCTTTGGCTTTTAGGAACAGAAATCCAAGACTCAGATTGATGTAAACTATTGGAAATATATTTCCTTACATAACATGAAGACCGCAGACAGGGTGCTTTGGGGGCTGGGTCATTCAGCATCTCAACAGTATGAGGATGCAGATGTAGGTTATTCTTTCCTTCTTTCCACTCTGTCTTGTCATTTATTCTGAAGCTAAACTCCTTCACTGTTACAGGGTAGTTGTGAGAGTATCAGGTATTTTACTCAAAAATAACCACAAACTAAAGGATATACCATATCTTCCTATGTGCCTGTTTTTTAAGAGGGAGAAACCTTGGGATGCCTGGCTGGCTCAGTCTGTTAAGCATCTGTCCTTAGCTCAGCTTATGATCTCAGGGTCCTGGGATCCAGTCCCACATCAGGTTCCTTGCTCAGTGGGGAGCCCGCTTCTCCCTCTGCCTGCCACTGCCCCTGTCTGTGTACTCGCTCTCTCTCTCTGACACATAAATAAATAAAATCTTTAAAAAAGAGAGAGAGAGAATGAGGAACCTTTCCCACATGTTCTCCCACAGACCCCTGAGCATCTTTGGCCAGAACTGCATAATCTCTATCCCCTAAACTATTGATGTCTCAGGAAATGGAACAACTGTGACTGATTTAGAGGACCCATGGGACAGGGCTGAAGCAGCTGGAGGAGAATGAAGATCTAGATGTAGATCTAGATCTAGATATATGTTAATGAATCTGAGATAATCACAAAGTAGTTCTAGGAGCCAGCCAGGATGACTACTGTTGGCTATGGGAATGCTTTGGAAGCCACAGAATGCCCAAGGAAAGCTCAGGGACATGAGAACAAGAAGCACTTCTACAACTCTACCTCTTTGGGGTCTCATCTGGACTTTAGGAACACACCTGGACTCACCTGGAACAGTTCAAATGACGGCTCTGCTATCTCCTCCCTGTGTGCTTTCGGGAAAATTACTTAACCTCCACGCACTCTGTTTCTTCGGCGGCACAGTTGGAGTCTTTGTCAGGAGTGAAAGACTTGAGATCTTTGCTTCCCATGCCCAAGGAGACCAACAATAAATATTCCTCTAAGCATCCAGTAGAACAGAAGACATCCATCCAGAAATTTTTCTCAGTAAAGATATTATGTAATAGAGATGTAAGATTATCCACACTGCTGGCCATTAAGGAGAGTTTAAATCCATCCCTGCTTCACTCACCAAGCTGTACATCTTGGCAGATGCTTGTACCAGCCCAGGGAATATATCATCCCACAGAGACATCATCACTTGCCACACTTGCAAAAGTCTAGGTGTCGGCATCTGCACAGGGAGAGTAATACCTTTTAAAAATTGGTACCAGGTACCATGTGGCTTGGCAGCAGTCCAGCTCCTCAAGATGCTCACAGTGAGAAACTGGTACCTCTCTGCTGGGCCTTCATGCAAGACAATGTGCAGGAAAGTAGGCACATTGTTTTAATCCTTCATTGCAGCCCAGAACCATACCAAAAATGTATGATAGCTATGAGCATGGACTAGGGAAACATAATGCCTGAGCTTTGCCCCCAAGTTGGCTTCTTTGTTATTGTCTAAGTTTGTCCTTCTGAGCCAAGAGTTTGAGGGCAGGTAGCTTTTTGGTAGATGACCCCAGGAAGCATGGTGATGTGGTAGGGAACAGAGGAAAGCTGATAGTATTTACTCTTGGCAACTGGGCCTTCATTCCACCAGGAACCATCTAAAAACATTATAGGACACAACTTAGAATTGTCTCACCAAGGAACAAAAACTCAGGTATTTATGATTCCTATTTCCTAAAGATGATGGTTGAGCCTGGGGACATGTGGTAATTAACTAGAAAACCTCTTAGTTACCATCCCTGCCTCCTGGTATTTGTGCCCTTGTGTGGCCCCTTCTCACATTGTATCAGCATCAGTCTACAGGACCAGTAGAATATGGCAGAGCAATGGGTTGCTACTTCTGAAGCTAGATTATTAAAGACATTGTGGCTTTTGCCTTGTTTTCTCTCTTACATCACTTACTTGGGGAAAGCCAGCTGTCACTCAGGAAGCCAAGTGCACAGGCTCACATGGGTCCTGTTGGCTTCCTGCCCAGAACCATGTGAGTCAGCGACCTAGGAAGTGGATCCTCCAGCCTGAGTCAAACCTCCTGATGACTGTAGCCCTGGCCAATGCCTTGATAGAGTCTCAAAAAAGAATCTGAGGCCATCTCAATAAGCTTTTCACAAGTCCCTGATTCTCAGAAACTGTGAGATAATAAAGAGCACCTAAGTGCAGGGTAATTTGTTATGCAGCAGTAATAACTCATACATGGTATTAACTTCTTAACACTTCTGAGTCATTTCTTGCATGAGCCAGGCGAGCTCCTATGGCCAGAAAAAAATCATGAGGAAGAGAAGCACAGGTGGCTGAGAAAGGAAGTTTATAGCATATACTGCATCTGTCCATGGAAGCTACAGGTGACCTCTGGAAGATGTGTCAGGACAGGTCACAGCCATGCTAGCTATACAAATAAGTAAATGGGTTTAAGAGAGAATAGGATGTGAGAAATGAGAGGTGGAAGGATGGAAGAGTACTCCTACACTGTCTTATAAACTAATTACCTGTGTTGAAGTATAAGCTTTTAATTTTTTATCTAGCCCATAATGTTATTTGTATAAAATACAATACAAATAAATCACTCCAAAAATGAAATAAAGAACCCAAAACATGCAACAATAAAATTTTTTTTAAAATATCATAAAACTAGGGTTCTTGACAGTCAGCTCAGGCAAACCCTGAAGGACTACAATGAGTCTTTGGTTCTTATAAGAAGCTATTTTCAGAATTGAGTGTCTAACTCTGTGGCTTAAGGCAAACAGCAGGGTCAACCACAGCAGATGCATGAGACTTGGAAGAGTACCTCTCAAAAAAATAAAGAAGTACATGGAAAGGCAAATGGGTTGATTCAATTTAAACCCTAGTCTCAATGCAAGAGGCCACAGGCACTTGCCTTTCATGTTGCATTGCCCAAAACAGCTTCAGATTTGAGGTCAGTTGCTGGAAATGCATTGGAGGCCTGATCATGCAAGCCCTGTGCTAGCAGAGGTTTTGCTCAAAGGTGGAATGTGTAAGCTTCCTCTCCTCTGGAACTCAGGCAGGTGGGCAGAGTGGCCCAGGAAGGGATCATTTCCCTGTATATGCTTCAACTAACAGTGCAGATGTCCATGGTTAGAGGTGAAAGTCGATTGCTTTTGACAGATTCTTAGAGGGCCCGCCAAAGTGAGAACTACTGATCAAGGCTGGTATGGTCTGCAGTTTATATCAACAGGACAGAAAATAGAGGTTCAGCTGAGTTTTTTCATTTTTTTTTTTTTTGTTTTGGGTTTTTTTTCCCAAACTGGTTTTGGCAAGATGAAAATAGTATTTGGAAGGAATATGCTTGGTAGCTATAGCCACAGTTTAACTGGGTTTAAGCTTATCCTCTTGGTTCTGCTGGCTTCATGACTACAACAGGAGTTTCTGCCCTTGTCATTAATGCATTTTGATACCTGGGCTTTCTCTGTGGCCCTCTCTGGCTCTTGCTGCCCCTGGGCAGGAGCACCCCCCTGCCAGGCTGGAGAACCCCCCTGCCAGGCTGGAGAAAGTATATCAGTAAATGCACGTTCTTTCCATAAGACTGGAAAGTACCAATGTTTAATTTAATAAGCTCTGTTGGTTGATGATAGTGTATAAGCATGTTGGGAGTTTTTATAGTATTGGCAAAATTATATTCAAATCAGTAAATATTACTGAGTACCAGCTAGATGTCAGATTCAGGGCTTATAAAGCAATACAATGCTCCACAGCAACCAAAAAGAGAATTTAATATGATGAAAAGAACATACAATTAAATACAACTTAATAGTGTTTTGAAGATTCAGAAGGAATATCAGCTATTCTAGAAGGATTATTTACCATGAATCTTGTTTTTCTTGTTCTTTTTGTTTTTTTGTTCCTTTTCTAACAAAATCAAATGAATAGATGCTAGGTAAACCTGAGTTACAAAGCAGGTTATTAGAAGAGGGACTTGGCAAATAGGATATTATTTTATGCTTGACTGCAGCTAGTAAGAGAAAACCTGAATTTGTGCTCCATTGTGCCTTTGTATTTCAGAGAGGAACTCACAGCATCCTCCACCCCCAAACTAACTGTCCATTTGCCAAATGATGCAAAATTTGGTTCCTCTTCATGGACCTCTAAAATTAACTTTCAGATGGTTGATTCTTACAGATGAGAACTGGGATTCTAAATACTCAAAGGCCATAGAATGTGTCTGAGGTGATTTATTGTGTCTAGATAAGTGGGGAACTGGGGCACAATAGCTGGGAGACCACACCACTCTGCCCCAAGCCTTCACCCTAACATTTACTCTCTGGCCTCTGGCAGGGTTTTATGCAATTTCGTGACCCAACCAAATCATCAGCATGTGTCACGCCATGAAAAAGCAAATTTGCCTTTTGCCTTCAAATCAGGAAGT
This sequence comes from Mellivora capensis, assembly GCA_004024625.1. Lineage (NCBI taxonomy): Eukaryota > Metazoa > Chordata > Mammalia > Carnivora > Mustelidae > Mellivora > Mellivora capensis. The sequence continues at coordinate 58,802 of PISX010005703.1, read as the reverse complement.
TCTCCTAAATGTCTTGATGAAGTTTTTCTTGCTTTCCTTATAGCCAGTCCCTCATCAGTCACTGAAAGCCTGGTAAAGGCAAACCAGTGGAATGCAAGAGAGATTAAATGCTTCCAACTCCAGGGTTCTTTCAGCTTTAAGAGTTCATTAGAATTGTAAATGGAATTGGCACTGAGTCAAATTTCAAAAATGGCTTGTCTTACTTAGTCCTTAAAATATCTTGTGTGTCTCTGTGGCACACTAAAGAAGTACTGTCTCTAGCTCTTTATTTTCCTTGATTCTATCAGTGTTATAAGGACATGTAGCAATTTTAGTAGCATTCTCATACCTATCATATTTGTTTCCCTTAATAACTTTGCAAATGGGTTTTCTTATTATATGCCTATTTTTAAAGTGAGGAACTATCTGTAACCAAAAGGCAAATGATAATATGTATTAGTACCAATAATGGAAAAAATGGAACCCTCTTTATTGCTGTTGCGATGTGAACCAGAGTGGCTGCTTTGGAAAACAGTTTGGCATTTCTCAAAAGGTTAAATATGTGGTTATGTGATGACCTAGCACCTTGGCTTCCAGGTGTGTACTGAAGAGAATTAAAAATGTGCATCCACACAAAAGCTTGTACATGAATGTTCATAGTAGCACTGTTCATAATGATGAAACAACCCAATCCTTAGCTGATGAGTGAGTGAACATAGTGTGGTATATCCACTCAATGGGTTATTATTTCACAAAAAGATGAGTCCTGATTCATGTTACAATAGTGATGGAACTTGAAAACATTATGCTAAGTGAAAGACACCATACACAGACACACACACACACACACACACTCTCTCTCTCTCTCTCTTTTTCTGTATGATCCCATTCATGTGAAATGTCCAGGATTAGCAAATCCATAGAGACAGAAAGTTAAAGAATAATGACCAGAAATGGAGAAAAGCAGGTTGAGGCATGACTGCTAATGGGTATAGGGCTTGCTTTGGGATTGAAATTTTAGAACTGGTCAGTGGTGACACTGTATACAAGTTGACTAAAATACATTAAAAGCCGCTGAATCTTAAACTTCAAAATGGAGGGTTTTCTGACATGCAGATTATATCTCCATTACAAAAAATATGTGAGAAAAAAAATTAGGGCATAAGATCACTGAAAAGTGATTTAATTTACCCAGCAAGGGAAGGCCATTGGCAAAAGAATGGATTATTTAAAAAATTTGCAGCATATTCAGAGTAGAATATTACACAGCACTGAATGAAACAGCCGTAACTAAAGGCAAGGACATGGATGCATCTTAAGAACATATTCAGGTGGAAAAAAAATGAAGTTGAAGAAAAATACAAAGATTGTTCCATGTGTTTATAAAGCTTGAAAACACATACATTCACTGTGTTAAATAACAAGAATTTCAACTGAATAAATTTGAAGATGAAGTTGGCTTTATTTAGTGATTCATGAATCAGCCAGCATCCTATCTAGAAAACAGAAAGGATTTCTGGTAAACTGCAATCAGGGAAAGGTTTTTTAAAGGCAAAGAGAGAAGAGGAAAAGGAAATTATTAGCAAATAATGTGTTCTTTTAGGGAAGGAGGCCCTTCTAAGAGGGACAGAGGGAGTCTATCAAAAATTTACTACTTCTGTCTGGGAAATCCCATGTTGTCTGGTTAAAGGTTATATTCCTGGCAGGAGGGGAAGGTGGGGACTGCAGTTATGTTAGGTGTTCAGTCTTGATTTGCTGACATAAAGCCTTCATGTAAGTGACTCCATTTTGGGTTTGTGGTTCTCTTTTAAATGGCTGATAACATGTATAAAAGAAAATATACAGGTAGGTGGGTAGGTAGGCAGATAGATACAAAAAAAAACATTTTTTTTTTTTTAATAAAACCAAGCAATAGTCATTGTGGCGATATGTGTTAGAGAAAGAGGAGAGTCTGGCAATATTCTGGTTCTTGAGTGACAAATATGGTAGAGATCAACATTTATTATATTTTGTTATAGTAAATATTCTTTTGCATGTGACTATGAGATTTGGTTAAACCATCAGAAATTGAAATTTTTCTTGGTCAAAAAAAATCAAATATCAAAAATTTCCTCTTCAAATTTTTTTTTAAAACTAAATAGAAGAATGGAGATTTAGACACAAACTTTCTGACACTAAGTTTAACATGGTACATACATTTGGGGTCCAAGTTTTGTACCAGGCTTCATTAGATGCTGATACAGTAATAATAACAAGAGTTATAATAATGAGTAAAAATAACAATAATAAGTAACATTAAATAATAAATAATAACAATAAATAAATAATAACAACAATAATAAGAGTAGGGAGAGTAGCTAACTCTGATTAGATGTTTATTGTGGGCTGGGCAATGTAAATCTTCACAAGTCTATGACTCATACTTTACAGAATTATGTATTTGTTTTAAGAACTTACCCCCCAAGTGATGTAAGGAATGCTAGTTTCTGGATCTTTTACACTGTCCGACATAAAAATACTAGCTCTAATATCATAACATAGCCATCCCTTTGTCTTAATTTTCACTGTGACAACCTTCCTCTACTCAACCACCAGTTTTTCCTTGGCTGCTGCCACTCTCCAGTGTTCCCCAGCTGCCCCTTTGTCCTGCTTTCAGTCACTTAGAATGAAGTCTGGAGTCCTTACTGGCATCTACAAGGTTGTATTTGTTCCCCAATCTTGCCATAATAAATTACCACCTACCTGGGGGCTTAAAACAACAACAGAATTTTGAACAAAATAGTTTTGGAGGCTGGAAATCCTAAACAAGCCATTGACAGGGCCTCTGAGTCTCTGGGTAGAATCTTTACTTGCTTCTTTCTAGCTTTTGGTGGTAGCTGGAAATCCTTCACATTTTTTGCCTAACAGCTGCATCATTCCAAACTTTGCCTCTGTTATCACTTGGCATCTTTCCCCTGTGTCTGCTTCTGTTTTCTTTTCTTACAGGATTATACTGGAATAGGACCCACCCTAATTGAGTATGACCTCCTCCTAACTTGATTACATTTGCAAAGACCTTATTTCCAAATAAAGTCACCTTGCACTGGAGGTTAGGACTTCTACATATCTTTAGGAGTGATACAATTCAACCCATAATAAAGGTCTTTCAAGACCTGCCCATCTGTCTATTACCCATTACCTGTCTCCCACTAGGCTACTACACTGATCTTTGACTTTCTAGAGTATCCTCCTTAGTTTCTACCACACACTGTTTGCATGTACCACTCTCTGTCTAGAATATACTCCTACAAATTGTTCTGCCTGGAATACACTCCCTTGATCTTCCTAGAGCTTTCTCCATCTTTGTTTTTAGGTCTTGGTTTTAAATAATACCCCCTCTAAGATGTATTTCCTATCACACCCTTTCTTAAAAAGGACCTTATCCCTCTTTATTATTCTCTTTCTCTTCTCTGATAGTTTCCTTCATAGCAATTTGTAGATAGTTATAATTAAGTTACAAATAAATAACAGTCTGTAAATATTTAACTACTGACTTGCTGGGGTTTTGCTCCTTGTCCCCCTCCCCCCAAATAAAATTCTGTGAAGGGTAGGAATCTTGACTGGTTCTGAATTATAGCACACTGCTTGACACACACGAAGTATCCTAAGTTTTTGTTCAAAGGAATAATTGAATAAACAAACGAGTGAATGAATAACCCAGAAGTAAGTATGGAAACACACATCTCTGTCAAGAAGTCAGTCTTACATAAAAGGTTCAAAGTAGAGAGGTTAATATAAGACCTTTCAGTTTTATCACTTATCACATGACCTTTGACTTGACACCTCTAAGTCTCTGTTATGTAGTGTGGAAAACAGGGGTGATTATGGTACCCACTGGGCTCAGTCATTGAGGAGGAGGCAGAATGCAAGGATGTGGGTGGTAGGCAACAATGGAAGGTTGTCAAAAAATAGTGATGTAAGTTGGGGCAGGCAGGAAATTCCCAAAGAAGCAATCTTGTCTCACTCAGTTCATGGGCCCAGCTCCAAAAAAGCATAGAGGACAGTACTATCCTGAGGCCACTTTGTGTGTGCTTTTCACCTGAAGCTAATTGCTTCGGCAACAATTTTGCCACTAGGCAACAGGCCTGGGGAACTTAATAGTTCAAATTACACTTAATAGTTCAAATCCTTGACGATGGCTGTGCAGGAATTTGGAAGGGTCCTTGTGACTTTATGGAGGAAATTTTTAGTAAGAAGCTGTAAAGAGAAAATTGGCAAGAATATAATAGAAAATTCCTTGGGTATATCTTTAGGATATGTCTTTAGGAAGCCATAAATCAATACCAGATCTTCAGCTGTGGTGAGCACTTGCTGCAAGGGATAGGAGACAAAATATAGGTTTGGGGATGGCACCGCACTTGAGTTAGCTTTAAATGAGAGGCACAGATCCATCCCTGAGCTTACACTGTCCCAGTAAAAGCTGAGGCTTGCTGTTCTTTGGCCAAAACTATTACATTTTCCTTAAATCAGAGCTTTTCACTATTCTAGGCCAATTGTATGGATTCTATAATTTCATTAAGAAGAAATCTAGTGAAGAAGCTTGACTACAGCTTGACTACAACCAGGAGGGGGCAAGTTCACAGTTTGGTGTCTAGAGTAGACAGACTGGAGAGAGAAACTCAGTTCTGACACTTGCAGGACCAGAAAGACAGGTACTTGGGCTAGAGTCAGGTGCAAAGGGCTCTGGATCCGAAATTACCTCTGCCTCTCCATGACCAGGTGGGAGATCTCAGATAGCTGTCAGCCAAAATAAACCCAGTATCTCATTTGTAAATCCAAGATTACAGTTGTTCCACAAATCCCTTCAGGCGGCATCCTGAGGTCACTTTCAAGTACTCACCTGCAAGAACTCCTAGCTACCTCTTTTCTAAAGTCCCTGTATTTCTGCTATTCTGCTACCCCATTGATCTATTATGGTGTAGTTCTTCCCTCTAGACCAGTGTTTCTTATCTATATTACTGTCCCTTTGGGTTTATTTTTGACATTTTTTTCCCTAATGGTGTGCTCCCCTCCCCGTTGTATTTTAATATCACAGATGCTCTATCAGTTTGTGTAGTAGCCCCTTAGAAGACCATAAAACATTGTAAGATTTAATATTATTTAAACACACCCATCCCCCTTGGCCTGTTGGGGGTAATGTTGCCCCTTGTTGAGAATATGTGCTCCAGACTATAAATTATAGGCTAGCAAAAGATATGTGTTTTATTTACAACAGTATCCTTAGTGTATAGCACATAAGAAATGCACAGTGATATTTATTGGATGGGGGTGTGATGAATCAGTTGATGGATGAGGATTAACTGAGAAAATGTAAAGAAATTGCTTAATCTTATGCTTGCTACATAGCAGTTGGAAACACATTTGTTCTTACTTCCGAAAATCAATCCAAACCTTCCAACAGCATTGTTTGAAATTATTTCAGATCTTTGTTTTCATCTCTAAATAGGACTCATATTTCCTATTGCTCTGTATCACTAACCTTGTGTTAACTATTTTTTTTAAAGAGTTTATTTATTTGACAGACAGAGATCACCAGTAGGCAGAGAGGTAGGCCGGGGGCGGGGGTGGGGGGAGAAGCAGGCTCCCGACTGAGCAGAGAGCCTGATGCAGGGCTTGATCCCAGGACCCTGGGATCATGACCTGAGCCGAAGGCAGAGGCTTTAACCCACTGAGCCACCCAGGTGCCCCTTGTGTTAACTTTTTAATGAACAAACACATGAAAGAAGGGATTAAAATGTAGATCAACTCATCCTGGGTTGAAATAATTCCAAGAGTGTAGAGATCTCTCCACTAGTGGAGTGGGGCACAATACCTTTGTTCATAACCATCAATTCTGTCTCACTGAAATGGTTTATTTCTGTTAGTTGGAAGCCCTCTGTAGGCAAAGGAAAAAGAAACCTTGCACTTTAGAATAGCAGCATATTTAGCTCACTTTTTAACCAGAAATCTTTGGGATGAGAATGCCATTCCTTGCAAAAAGAGAACTTTGCCCTGAGAATTTTGACACACCAAGAATAAGGACAAGCAAATTGAATCTATTCTATTCTATTAGAATATTCTATTCTCTCTTTTTTTTTTAATTTGACAGAGAGAGATCACAAGTAGGCAGAGGGGAAGACAGAGAGAGAGGAGGAAGCAGGCTCCCTGCTGAGCAGAGAGCTCGATGCGGGGCTCGATCCCAGGACCCTGAAATCATGACCTGAGCCGAAGGCAGAGGCTTTAAGCCACTGAGCCACCCAGGCGCCCCTAGAATATTCTATTCTATTAGAAGTTAGGAGAGGGGGTAATTTGAGGTCCAGGGGCAGTGATTGGGAGGGAAAAAGAGGGAGCTTTGAGTGCTCTGCGGTGTTTCTGTTTCCTAATCTGAGTGTTAATTATATGGATATGTTCAGGTGGTGATAATTCACAGTTTCACACTTAACGACTTGTGTATTTTTATAGATGTGCATTATAATTCAACCAAAAGACAGAATAATAAAACCAAGAAATGCAGTCTGAGCCTTCTAAAGGTCACTTACTTAGGCAAGTCACTTTTCTTCTCTGAGCTTTGATTTCCTTCTTTATAAACCGAAATAATATAGCATCTACCTCACTGTTTTGATGGTAGAATACAAATGGCTTAGCACAGGGTCTGGTTCATTGATGATTAGTAATTATGAATTAGTTGTTATTCATTAGCATTATTCATTTAGCTCAGATTTACTGAGACTGAGTTAGAAGTCTCCATCACCACAGCTCATGAGCAATGGGGGTCTTGGTATAGAAACAGGATAAGATGTAGACTCCCCCCTGGCCCCAGCATTTCATCATGAAAATTTCCAAACACACAGAGAAATGGGAAGAATGGCACAGTGACTTCTTTTAGACCTAACCACCTGCATTCTACACTCAACATTTTGATAGATTGTCTGTGTAATACATCCATTCCTCAGACCCTAGTTGGGCCTTTTGTTACAGAGAAGGAACCATAGCCCTGGGATGAAACTGGTTAAGGAAACTTAGTAAACAGTAGAATAGTATCGGGAAGATATCTCAGGTGAATTTACCTGGATGGGGCTGTCTCATGTTGAGTTAATTCAGGCCTTCATATTTATACCTCTCAGCAGCCCATGAACAAAAGAGCTTGCTGTGGGAAATGGAGGTAATATAGCTTCAAGGCTACTGTGTCCTTTACAAAAGCAAGTGAAAAACAAAGGCTTTGGGTCACCTTGGCTTGGCCAAGGGCATACACCTCAGAAGATGTAAATTCTTCCCAAGAGCTTGTGAATTCATGAATTAACACTGACTTTGAATTAGTCATATTTTCCATTGGATGAATACTGAAAAGCCTAGAAATATTTTTCTCTTACATACATGCTGATTTTTTATATTCTAAATTTTCTATAATGACTGGATCATTTGTACAATAAGAGCGTTTGTTTTGGTTCCTGCTTTAATAAATCATGCTTCTGCTTTAATGAACAAACAATTTATAATTTGTCCATTAATTATTTACATGTAAATGCATCTGTTAGAGTAACTTAATAAGCCATTGAAAAACATTCTCTACTGCCAGCTGAATTACATTCTATTTAGTGAGCATCTCTTTTGGGGGAGAGGTTGTTTTATTTTATTTGAAAGCAAGGAGGTGCTGGGAAACTAAATCAAATTGCATCTCATGAATTTGAAACATCATGAATCCACCAGGCCTAAGGTAGAAAGAGAGGGCTCATTGAAAATTTAGTTAATTGAAGTGTTAATTAATGGACCTGTCCTATATCAGATTGATGAGAAAGCCCTTTGGGAGAGTGGCCTTTCTCATCACAGCCACCTACAGGGTGAATTTTTAATTGCTACTGTTTGCCAAACTTTGCTGCATAGAAGAATCACCAAAGCCACTTCAAAAAATCCCAGTGCCCAGGCCCCATCTCTTACCAGTTAAAAATTCCAAGGTGGGACCCTGACATCAATATATCTTTTTAAGATTCCCAGATTGTTCCAATGTGTAGCAAAGTTTGGCAAACACCAGCCTAAGAAGGATCCTATTCACACCTACTTGTACCCAAAGAAGGGGAAGAAAAAAATGAACAAGAAGACAAAAAACAAATAAACAAATATGGGTATAAACTGCTCCTTAGCCACATACGTGCTTTAAGAAGTGTCATTCCTTTGGCTTTTAAAAATACAATTGAGGGACACCTGAGTGCCTCAGGCCTTAGGCATGTGCCTTTGTATCAGGTTGTGATCTCAGGGTCCTAGGATCAGGCCCTGCGTTGGACTCCCAGAGGGAGTCTGTTCCTCCCTCTCCTGCTGCCCCCTCTGCCCACTTGTGTTCTCACTCTCTCTCTCTCACATAAATAAATGAAATCTTAAAAAGGAAAAATATATATACAGATGACTTGGAAGTCAGGTGAGCCCTTTCACTAACTGAACATCATTTCCGGAGGAACTAGTTTGGAAAAGACGATTGTTAGACTCTTGATCCCAAAAGAAAGCCCGAGGAAGGCAGAGTGGTGGAGATGGGCAGGAGAAAGATGGAAGGGTGGGTGGCAAGGTCAAGGAAGAAAAGCAGAGTTAAAGGTGTGTCAAGTTTGGACTCTAAAAGGTTCCAGTCAGCATCCCAGAGCATGAGTGAGAAAAATATTCTGAGAGAAATATGACTACATTTAAATGTAAAACCTAATGCAAAAAAAAAAAAAAAAACCTTAAAAAATAGGAATAGGGGCGCCTGGGTGGCTCAGTTGGTTAAGCAACTGCCTTCAGCTCAGGTCATGGTTCCGGAGTCCTGGGATCGAGTCCCGCATCGGGCTCCCAACTCCATGGGGAGTCTGCTTCTCCTTCTGACCTTCTCTGCTCTTATTCTCTCTCTCACTCTCTCTCAAATAAATAAATAAAATTCTAAAAAAAAAATAGGAATAATGTGTTTGCTTCTAGGGTGGGAAGCAGGGCCACCTGTTAGTCTCATTTCTCTTTGGTTCTTCTCGTAAACTTGACCACTAGGTTCATTTGTCTAACTCAATTAAAACCCTCTCTTGAAAACATTTCCAAGAAGCTGAGGGTGAGTTCAAGAACAGGCATGGGTCTGGCTTGGCTACAGTGCTGGGAAAGATGGAAAGCACATTGCACAGTGTCTGGGACTTTGTAAGGCTCGGTATTTTATGACGGTTGTTAGTAGCCTATCAACTGGCATGGGATGTCTTACTCAGTTTCTCTGAAGTTCACTTCATAAGCAGAGTGTGGTGAGAGTACACATCCTTGAAAAGAGCTTTGGGGTATGGCAGTGGTACGCTGGACCTAGTTCTCACCATTGTATATTGACTCATAAGAGCTGACTTAAATTTTTAGGAAATTTGTGAGGTAGTCTTTAAGCAGATGTTAAAATTAAGTGATACAAACTTACAATTCAATAAATTAGAAACAAAAGTAATAAATACTCAAAACTCGACCTTCCTAATTATTTTACTGCATTTTACTGTTATCTCCATGCTTGAGGTCATGTACATCTGTTGAGTCTGTGTAATGGAAATACTCTATAATTATGCACTGTGCTGGTCCATGACATCACATTGCCAACTTGAAATCAGCCACAGTGTGTAGTCATAGTGTGGGAATCATCAACTGCTATAAAGCAAGTCTTTTTCCCCCCTCACTGACCTGGCTGGCAACCTTTCCAGCCCACCTCTAGGGTAGGGTTACTGTTTGGGGAGAAGGGATGAGTGCAGTTGAAGCACCTCAATTATTATTACAAAGGACAATGATGAGGTAGAACTTGGAAGAAGACTTTGCCAAAAGGTGCTTAGAAAACCAGGTGGGGTTTTCAGTATCTTATACAAACCAGGCAAGATACTGAGAAAAGAAATCCAGCAACTAGCACTTGTAAGGCAACCAGTTTGTACAGCATTTATCAGTTCCTTCTTCACAATGCCATGTGGGAACTGGGACTCCAGAAACCAGTGCAAATGATGTGACTCTGGCTATTGCTATTACTGTGAACAGTAAATGGTCCTTTGTTTCTCCCCAGGGCTTGCTTTCTTCTGCCAGCCTCCATGAGACCATGGCAGGCTAACTTGCTAGTTCAAAAATAGGGTAAAATCTCAGAACCTTGATATTACTTGTCATAGATTTGTTACGATAGATTTGTTATGATAATTAAATGTAATAATGGGGCACCAGGGTGGCTTAGTCAGTGAAGCATCCAACTCTTGGTTTTGGCCTCAGGTTGTAATCCAAGTAGTGAGACTGAGCCCCATGTCAGTCTCTATGCTCAACACAGAGTCTGCTCAAGCTTCTCTCTTTCTGTCCATCCCCACTGCTCATATATGCCCTCTCTCTCCCAAATAAATAAATAAAATCTTAAAAAATTAAAAATAATATAATAATGTCTGAAGCACATGTGATACTGCCTATGACTAGTCTGTAATAGTTAGAAAGTAGGCAGAAACTAGAATTATTATATTATTATTATTGTTAGGATTATTTCATTACTTGCTCAAGAAGATTGATGTAGGATTAGGTGAATCATATTAGTGCCTGGTCCATGGTGAGCTCTCAGAGTTTTTTGTTTTGTTTTGTTTTGTTTTTCATTCATTTAGTGTATCTTCTGGGGGAGGCTATGATTTCAAGGAGGGATCACAGACCTTCTTCAAAGTTACATTAATTTCTCAATCTGTTTTCAGCTCCCAGTTTGTAAGTCAGCTGAGAGAAAGTGGTCCCATGAGGTAGAAACAGGGGCCTCATGGCTCAGTGTAGGTTTCTAGGACCCCACTATCTGTTCAAAGCCAATATGAGCCATGCAAAGTAGAATTTTACCAGATCTAGGGGTATAGTTTGGTGCTGAATTCCAATTTTATGCTAATACCTCTCTTGGGGAAGGAGATATACAACCTTTAAACCTAAAGCTTTCATTTAAGAATATGCTCAAAGACACTAGCATTCCTGGTTCTTGAATTAAATTCCATTCAGCACTTCCCATATCACTAACAGGGGGAGCATGTGCCCCTGATCACTTAGTTGCTTTCCCTCCCAATATTTCCCTCCCAATATTTAACAAATATTATCAGGGGATTGCTGCAGGCTGGGTTTTTGCTACTAGCTATGGTGGTGGGTAAAACAGATTTGGTTGCTGCCCTCAGGGAGCTTACAACTGAGCAAGAAGACAGCAGTAAATGAATAACATACAAATAAAATTGTAATTGTGATCAGTGCGGGACACCTACACCATTGAATTAGTTAGGGTCAATAACCCACTTCCAAATCTCTGCCTTAGCATAATAATGGTTTCTTTTCTCTCTTAGGTCACAGGCCACTATGGCTGGACAGTGGGAATTGGGGCTGGTATGGAGATGGTAGGACCTGGGCTCCATTCAGTCTTTTAAGTGCCCAGACTCTCTATTTGTCCATGTGGCCATTTCTAGGGCCTCCTCCCTTATTCAGCAGGCAGACAGCATACAGGCAGTTGGAGGGGAAGGCTCTATGGGCAGGTCTGCCGATGAAACACACCACTGTGCTTATAACATAAATGCAAGGGAGTCTGAGCATGGACCAGCTAGGTGCCCGCCAGAGTCTTGAGTTGTTCTCTGCCTCAAGGAAGAAGTAGAGAACAGGGTGGTCAAGTACAGCGTTGCCCAGGAAGTGACTTGGGTTAGAAATGCAGGCTCTGGCATCAGCCTTCCTGGGTCTCCTCCTGGCTCTGCCACTTGCCAGCTTGGATTTAGTGACCCCGGCTCCCCATGCCTTGCTCTTTTCAGCTATAAAACATGGATGACAATACCAGAGCACCGTTTTGTGAGTAGTAAAGTGAAATAATTGAAGCACTCTATAAATAACAGTTAGCACAGAGAGTCTGGTTAGTTTATTCCAAGCACATTATTACAGTTAATTTTTTTTTTTTTAAGATTTTTCCTTATTTATTTCACAGACAGAGATCACAAGTAGGCGGAGAGGCAGGCAGAGAGAGAGAGGAGGAAGCAGGCTCCCTGGTGAGCAGAGAGCCCGATGTGGGGCTCGATCCCAGGACCCCGGGACCATGACCCAAACCGAAGGCAGAGGCTTTAACCCACTGAGCCACCCAGGCACCTCTACAGTTAAATTATTATTGGGATTGTCATGAGTGACCAAGGCAAGACCTGAAGGAATTAGAATTTGAAATCAGAGAGACAGAAAATGCTACTGTTTCTTGGTTACTATATGTCCACTCCTATTTCAATGTGATAGCTCACCTAGTCCTTTGCTTACCAGCACTGGAGTAGTCTACAATCCCTTCCCTTCCCTTTACCTGGTTATATCAGGCTCCCCACGCCTGCCTCCTAATCAGTCCTCTGACAGGATAGATGTGTGGTGTGGTGTTCATTTTTACTCACATTTTGCAAATAGCTACTGTGGCTTTTCTCTCTTATAAAATGATATGTTCAGGGGTGCCTGGGTGGCTCAGTGGGTTAAAGCCTCTGCCTTCGGCTCAGGTCATGATCCCAGGGTCCTGGGATGGAGCCCCACATGGGGTTCTCTGCTCAGCAGGGAGCCTGCTCCCCCCCTGCCACCTCTCTGCCTGCCTCTCTGCCTACTTGTGATCTCTGTCTGTCAAATAAATAAATAAAATCTTTAAAAAAATAAAAATAAAAAATAATATAATGATAAGTTCAACTAACTTTTCTCCAAGGTTTCTTTTAGTTCTAACAACCTATGTGTAGTTTTAATGGAAAAAATAAAACCTTATTATGACTGTCTGAATCCCAATCCCAGTTCTTCTCTTTGGCAGGAGAAATCTTGAATTGGCGTGTATTTGCACTTATTGGTACTTATATTCAAGGCAGACAGTTGCAGTTAAGGAGCAGAATCACTGCTCAGTATGGCAGAACAACCAGCAGACCCTCATGTCCTCAGCCTGAAATGTTTAAAGGAGAATCAGCGTTTTAGATAATCTACACAGATTAAGCTGTATGTTTGAATTATTTTCACCTCTCTAAAGTTGAGTTCAAGAGGTATAAATACTTGTTGTAAAGATCTATTATGATCCAGACAAAGTGCCTGGCACATAGTAAGCACTGAGTTCTTCCTACCTGTTGTTAGCTATAGTGATAGTTTACATACTGATTTGACTGATATTTACTGGTTCTGTTATGCCAGGTCTTGTGCTGGCTGAGAAGGACACAATGGTGAACCAAAACACTGCCCTTACCCTCACTGAACTTGCTACTTGGTGGTGGTGGGGGGGGAACAAATGGTAATCAAATGCTCACTCACATACCATATCACACTACATTTGTGACAATGAATAATGCTCTAAGTCCATTATATGGGAATTTCACCAAAATGGGAAATGATGGCTTCTTTGAAGAAGTGATCTGGGAGCTGAGGACTGAAGGATGGAGTAGGAGCTTGCCTAGGCAAGGGGAAGCTATCAGAGGGAGCCAAATGTGCTCCAAGAACTCAGATATGCATAAGCCTTTGAAGAAAACTAAGGGGGATCATGGCATGTGGGATGAGGCCAATAAAACATGTCTTGAAGGCCACAGTTAGAAGTATGATATTTTGCTGAAGAACAAGGAAAACACACCCATTTGTTGGTTTTAAGTAGACAAAAGTGGAGTTGCTGTGATTAGATTACACTTGCCTTTTGAAACATTTCTGTATCTGGTGAGGGGAACTGAACAGACAGATGTGCACTGACCTGTACAGGGTTCCTTCTAGAGTCTAGGGTTTCATGAGAAATGAAGAGAACTCACTCTAGGGATAAAGGTGGAGAGTGAGAAAAGCAGGTGACTGGTATAGGTATTCAGAAGGTAAAATCAACAGGATTTGGAGATAGATTAGATAGGGAAGGACAATATGCAGGGCAACTGTCCACAGATTCTTGTTTCCTCAACTGTGTGGATACCTGTACCATTCACCGGATCCAGACAGATCGTGAATTAATTTTGAAGTTTGGGGATATATTTTATAATTAATTTAAAATAACAACTAGAATGGCAATATTTGTCAATTCAAAAAAATAACATAGATTGGAGGAGGAGAGAAAAAGGAGATAAATTACCATGTATTTATCATCTCCTATGTTTTGGGTGCTTTTTATTTATCTTCATTTATCTTTCTAGAAGTTTCAAAGCAGACACTCTCTTCATTGACTGAATCAGAAAAAAGTTTCTGAAAGACCTGGTGACTTGCCTAAAAATACAAAATGAAAGATCAGGAAAATATGTGTTGGGCCTCAGATTTATATGAGATGAAAATCTATTACAAGCTTTCCACCAGAAAAATCTTTCCTCTGTGCCTACTTTATGTTGCATTCCAACCCCGGGAGAATTTACAGGAAGATGTAAATGTAAATCTTGATGATGGTTATAATTTCACAGTGGAGGTTTAAGCAAGATGCCCTGGATCTAAAGAAGAGAAGTTGTGAGATTTCTCTGTGCCTTCTGGAGAAGAGAAACCCTGAGCTGGGTCAGAGGAAGAGATGCAATGGAGAGATTCGTTAAATGGAGAGAGAGAAGAAGGAGGGTGTGCTAAGACATGTTAGAGCTACTAGAATTCCTCGCTATCTTTAGAGATCCAAGTTTGCTCATGAAAACAGTAACCAAAAATCATATTAAACATACTTGATAACAGTAGGAGACATGACCTCATTAACCACCTTCAAATAGTTTATAATTACTATAACTAAAAATAATTCTGAACGAGGGCCTGAATATGTAAGGTTTCTTTTTGTTCCCTTAAGCCAGCCATTTACAAATAAGACAGCTGTTTTTATAACTGAGCATAACCTCAAAGAGCCATAGAGGCCAGTGAGGAGGGGAACAATCCTTAGAAATAAGCAGGATCTATAATTAATGATTGGTGTCTTGAACCCCTTGTAGCTCTCCCCCCCGCCACCTGCCCCCGGGGGAGGTGAGGGAAACACATGAAAATTAACATAAGCACTGCAATTAGTGAAGGTATTTTTACAGACCCACTGAAATGTGTACAAGAAACTGGTTAAGCGTGTTTGCCTCTGAGAAGCTGGCTGCAAGAATGGAAAGGAAACCATCTTTTTGTAGTGTATGATTATTAACCACTTGAATTTTTAAAAGATATGTAACTAAATACCTTTTTGTGTTCTGAAAGCCACCAAGATATAAATAGAAAGTTGTGGACTCAGACCCTTAACACCTGAGCCCCAGTTTCCTCATTCACCAAGTCCAGGCAATAATTCTTACCTTGACTGGTTTATAATGAGGATTAGAGATGTTGTATACTTAATGCCTGGCATTCAGTGGATATTCAATAACAAGAACCATATCATTGAAGAGTAAAAGTCTTATTATGATAAGTCGTAGCTAATAAATTTCTTTCTGGCTCAGATTTAGGTCCAAAGCAGTTTCACAAGTAAAAATATTAACCTGGTAGTCAAAAAAGAAAAAGAAAAGATGTGAAGGTCTCCAGCACTGATTGTATGAGTGCTTGTATGCCATAGGAGAATTCCATAATTCTAGCTACCATACCCTAATGGGAGGGAAGAAGATAGTAATAAACAACAACAACAATGAATTAATTACTTTTATGCTTAGAAAGCTTATCCAATCCAGGTCCACGCTAACTTCATCTTTGTCTCGTATATTTCTTAAGAGAATTTGAATTTTATCTGTTTCAGTGGATTGCATTGCCTAAATGTTACTAACATAGTCTGGGCATTAAACTATTATCATTTTCAAGTTCTGGATTAAGAAACTAATTATAAGGCTTAAATAGTTAAATCCTGGCTTCCAAGTCTTAAGAATATTATAGTGCTATCTATAAGGCTGAATAATTGTTTGATCTGTTGACATGGTAACTGTTGTGTTAAAGCAATCTGTGAGGTTGTATTCAATCTTCTGAGTGGTCTTTAGGAATTATGTTCAGATATGGCCATGTAAATCTGGGAAGCTTGTTACTGAAAGCATGACCAGCAACATGGTTAATTTTCTTCAGAGATGTCAATTAACCCTAGTAAAATTATTTTGGTGCTTTCTTTTGTTTAATCAAACATCACAAAATAATTGAGCTCTGAACAAATGGCTTATTATAGAAATGTGCAGGTTGGCAAGAAAGATTGGAGAGTGCATTTTAATAATGCATATATATTAAAAGTTACTTTTTTCATTAAAATGGGCAATTATTGAGGGGCCTGGTGCTCTGGGCATGGCTAGGATCTGTGGCCCTTACAGAACTACTTGGTTTCTCATCGCATAGAAAATCAGGTGCCCTGACAGAGGGGAACATGTGGAGGTTTGAAAGGAAGGGAAACTGTGCTGTTTATCACCTATCAGGTCTGGGAAGGACAAAACCCAAGGTTTGTGACCCACATTTATGTCCAGGATCTTCAGAAATCTCTTTACAACTGTAATTTAAGCCACTATTTCAAACCTCTGGCTGCAGAGAAGATCCATATGGGGAGCTTTTAAAACCTACTGATGTACCGGCCCTGAACAATTAACTCAGAACTCTTCTGGCTAGGGCCTTGACATGGGTATGTTTCAAAAAGTCCCAACATGTCCTGGGCAGAGAACTACTGCTTTGAGCCATCAGTCATTCTACAAAATTATTTTGCAACTTCTCTGGAAGGGTGAGTCAACATAAAAGATTAGATGATCAAATCTGATTTCCACACATCATGATTTTACCCATTGTATTAGTCAGCTCGGGTTGCTGTAACAGAATACCACACACTCAATGGCTTTAATCTCAGAAATGTATTACCTCACAGGTATGGAGGCTGGAAGTCCAAGATCAAGGTGCCAGCAGGCTTGGTGTCTGGTGAGACTTCTCTTCCTGGACTGCATACCCCACTTTCTTGCTGTATGTGCCACACTTCTGGTGACCCCTCACTTACTCAAGGACACTGATGCTGTCAGACTGGGGCCCCATACTTATGATTTTATCCAACCTTAATAATCTCTTTTAGGGCCCCATCTCAAAATAGAGTTATATGGTGGGGGGGGTTGCTAGTTAGGGCTTTAACTTACAAATTTGGGGGAGAACATTATTCAGTCCGTAAAACCCACTAACAGACTTTTTACTCCAAATTCTAGAGTTACAAATAATTGTGAGATAATGGAAGTAGGGAGAGATATGGAAGTACCAACACCACCCCCTGGGCCCTTTCTTTCCCTCAGATCATACTTTTGACTCAGGGTAAGAAATTAAGTTTTTAAGTAATTTATGTGGCTACATGGAGAAAAGCTGTTTTGGATATGAAATATTATTTTAAACTTAGGTACAGAGCTTATAAGATGTTTTCTAGGAAATCATACCCTGTAGATTGATAGATTTCAGTGGGTTTGTTTAACATAGGTAATTTCACACAGAGTAGGTATATCCTGCTAAAAGCATTCCATAGATAAGCTTCTCAATCTACCATTGGTTTGTTTTCCTGGAAGTCTGTTGTTAGAGCAAGGAAATTTGATGCAGCAACTTTACTTTTTTTTTCCTTCTGGAAGATGCCCCCACATTTACCTCCCCCAGCACTCCATACTGGAGGAGAATAAATTGTAGTCCTGCTGGTAACCATAGGCTTCCCAGTGGGACTTGTGACAGTCCTGAGCTGACCTCCTTCCTCCTCTCCACGCTTACAGACAGTGTTGTTAGTCTCACCATAAAGCTCTGGGCACACTCTGACTTCAGTTTCTTTGCTGTTAAGGTGTGGTCTCCAGACCAGCACTGTCACCCAGGAGCTTCTTAAAAATGCAAAGTCTCTGGCCCACTCCAGGCTGACTGAATCAAAATTTGCATTGTAACAAGATTCCCAGGGAATTTTGTTTGCACAGTTAAGTTCCAGAGGCACCACTGTAATGGGACAGTCTTCTCTGCCTCAGGGCCCTTGCAGTTGCCCAGTTATTTCCCATTCATGTGACCTCATCCTTCAATTCATAGCTTGAATATCACCTTTTCTCTTTCATCTGCTGAGAGGAGCTGCCCCCCTGTTATTCTTGCATTAGCACATTATTTCTTGCTTCACACTTGTTATAATATATATTTTAATTGTATTGTTGCTTTGTCTGTGTTACTAATTTAAGCTTAACTTAAGCTAACTTAAGCTCCTTAAGGTAAGGAGTCTTACCTGATTTGATCATCAGCCATATCCTATGGAACATCACTTTGTGCAGACTGAATGACCAGTAAATAGTTGTTGAATCCGTTATGAGCAAACTGATTTTCCATGATCTGGGGCCTGCCTATGTCTGGCTCTAACATTATCTTCTTTCTTCTTTCCTTGCATTCTAGATTTCATCTCAGTTTAAACTACTTATTTCATCCTCGTCCTCATCAGTGAATCAAGTGTTTTCATGCTTTCTTGCATTTGCTCAAGCTGTTCATTCTTCCTGAATGCTTTCTTCCCATCTTGTCACACTAAAGAGTGCAATTCATCCAGATACTCTGCACTAATATCCTAGAAAAGGTAGCTAAAGGGCCAGTTGAACCACAGTTGTATCTTGAGTTACATTGGATTTTAGTGACACTTATGTCCAAATATCCAGCGTGACACCAAAATTCAACTGAGAGAAAGGAAATAGATGCTTCTTATGTCTGTATTGTCATTGCTTAATGTAGTGCATGAGTGCAGGAATCTCTCAGTGAATGGCCTTTGAATTATGAGACAGGAGAGAAATGAGACAGACACGACGATGTCTGGAGGAGGATTTAAAGACCACCCATGTCAACTTCAAAATTTTGCCATGAAATTTCCTTCCCAGACATCATAGTTTCTATAATCCTGTATGTACTTTTCATGATAAAAATAATACTTTTCATATCCCTTTATTTAGTGGTCTAGCAGTCCTGGAAAGATAAGCTGAATCAAATAAACACTTCATTCATTGTACTCCCAAAGATAACCTAGCTTCTCAATGTAGAAATAAACAAATATGCTGTCTTGGTCCATGCAGGCTATTATAACCCAATATCATTCACTGGGTAGCTTGTAAACAACATAAATTGATTTCTCACAGTTCTGGAGGCTGATGAGTCCCAAATCAAAGCATCAGCAGATTCAGTGTCTGGTGACATCCTGCTTCCTGGTTCAGGGACCCCGTCTTCTCACTTTGTCCTCACAGGGCTGACAGCATGAGAGAGCTCGCTGGGATCTCTTTGATAAGTATGCTAATCCCATTCATGATGGCTCTACCTAGTGACATAATTACCTCCCAGAGCCCACTTCCTAATATTATCCCATTGGGATAATTCTTCACTGTAGGAATTCAGGGAGAACAGCATGTCCTGTTTGGTTTAGAGACCACTTGTCTCTTAGCTTTGTGGACTTTCCATTTGTGACCTCATAGATTCTATTCTAACATCTCAACAGCCTTTTGCAAAACTTATGGGATAAAATTCAGTGGCAGTAGGTGACCAGTTACTTAGATGTAATATGAAGGATACTAAAAGGCTTCTTACCCAATTGTGTCACTTCCATATCTTCTGAGCTCCCAGCTGAGCCTGTAATTGTAGTTATTTGAGTTGTTTCCTTGGATTGATGTGGAGGTGTTTGTTAAAGTGATAAATTTCCAATTCATCATTGGAAAGTATAGGCTTTAAAAATAAGACTACCTTAAGCTCAGTTTGTAGGGAGCTGTAACCCAGTTCCCTGTAATAGGGAAGTTAACATTTTAGTTTGGCTTGCCTGGTGTTCCGCAGGAAGACATATTTGGCTCAGTCTTGCTAACCTGCATAGGGAAGAGGACATGCCAGTTAGCAGAGCTGTGTGGTCAAAGGCAGGGAGGCAGTGAAAAAGAGAAAGCTAAAGACGGCTCGAAATAATAGTTTATTCTCCTTCTAATGAAAAAGTTAGAAAAAATAAAAATACTTTAATTGAATATTAAGTCTTTTAAAACACTCCCCGGGGTACAGTCATATTTGATTCTCCAATAACTAACTCCATTTTAGTGGTGAGGAAGTGAAGATTCACTGAAGCCTAAGATGATCCAGCTAGCATCCTGAGAGTCGACAGTCTAGTTCATGTCTCCGACTTGCCATGACCTGGCAGATTACACTCGTCCAAGAAGAGAAAAAGATCTGAAAAGTGATGCTAGAATCCCAAATTAGTTATTAGTATTAGTTAGCAGTGTCACTGTTTTCCATAGTGTTTGGACGCTGTATGTTATCGGACAGATACAGATTCTGCAGGGTATTGAGATAATTGATATGACAGAGCAGTAAAGAATGTTTGTTCTATATTCAAATGAATTAGAAACCAGTATCTTGCATCAAAGCATAGTGTCTCCTTAATAGCAAAACTTCTCAGGCTCTTTAATAATCTGTACTGTGGCTCCTCCCGACATGGCAGTGGTTAATGGGAGGTGGCTGGGGGTGGGGTTCCTATGTTCAAAAGAATATATTGCAAGGCTAGTATTCATCAGAATGAAATGTAGGATAACTATCCTAAAAAAAAAATCTATAAAAGCAGTTTCTTCCTCTAGTTTAGAAAAGGGAAGAAAGAGATCTAGGGGCTTACAAAAAGAGAAAAGAAAAAGAAAATCAAAATCCTTCTTGTCTCAGATGGTAAACTGACTGATCAGCATCCTTCCCCACTTACCTGGCAGAGAGCATGACTCACCCCAGGTGAGTGGGTGAAAAGCAATTTGCAAGTTGTCTGGTTAGAAAAGAAGATTAGTAGCAGCGATATGAGGACTTCTATTTCGCTTGCTTATGTACTTTGTCATATTTAAGCAAGTCAGAGTTGGAAGTCTCAAACAGAAAGAAAGAACGGGGAGCATTCAAGGGCATAACAAGAAGCTATTCCCTGCACACACACACACACACCCCCCTCCAAGGATTCATCTCTTTACATTCTAATCCTGGGGATTCTTTCTTGGAACAGAATTTACACTGGTTCTGACCCACCTTTTAGCCTCTGAAGGGTTTAAAAAAATATGTGGTGGTCCCAGTTCTCAAAGTCTAAGAGGTAGAATAGTCCAGGTCAAAATGCTAAGAGATATCAACAAAGGGAGAGGGTGTTCATAGTACAGAGGTATCAGGGAAGATTTGGGGCATTGAGCCGGTTTTTGAAGAATTAGGCAAACATGTGACAGCTAAAGGACAGTGTGAACTGGGTAATGCAAGTAGGGAATCAAAGGGTATTCAGGGGAAACAAGCACTGCCCTTTGCTAGAAGAGTAACTTAAGATGTTGGGGTGGTGAATGCAGATGAGGCTGGAGAGGAGGGTCAGGTCAGGGAAGGACTCGATGACAAGGTGTCTGCACTGCCTCCAGGTGGGCAGTGGACTTGAATCTAGGCTGCAGTAGCCCCGCACTCAGCTTCCAAGAGGGCATTCTGGCCTTGACATGGCAAATAGTCATGGCCTTGACATGGCCTTTCTGAGCCACCCTTCTAAGTGCAGATTGCTTCTCAAGAACATAAGGAAACAACTCGGATGTGCTCTCTTCACAGGGATTGAGACAAAGAAGCAAACACATACATGTTTCATTGCAGATTGTGACTACTGTGAAGAGGAATGGCAGAGGAAAAGAGTAAGAAATGAAAGGGAAGACCTAAAATCAGAGAAAGCCATTAAGAGTACACAGTAATGATAATTATAATAGATCCTTGTCTTTGAGGACAAAGACAAAAGGGGTTTACAGAAGGAGACTAGAACAAACTTTGGAACTGTAATTTTTTGAGGGGAGCAAGATGGAGAGGGGTATCAAAAATGAACAGTATTGTCAGTAATAATTATTTGAATAGACATAACTCATGTAGCTTTTACCATGTTGTAAAACAACGTGTGTCACAGATATTAATTTTCTTGGTAAGTCCAGGAGGTGTTCTTACTGTCTAAATTTCACAGATTAAAAAAAAAAAAGTTCAGAGAACATAAATGACTTAGCCAAGATTTCTCTTAGGATTTGAGCACATGTCCCTCTGATTCTAACACTCACATTAAGTACTCTGCTATTCCAAGACAAGTCAGACGGTGTGGGTGAAATCAAGATGAGGAAGGAAAATGATATGTTCAGTTTTTGACACAGAGAGTCTGAAATGCCCCTGTGGCATACATTGTTGGTCATATTCCAGTGGAAGAATCAGTGCTCAAGAGTTTGGGGAGAATTGGCAATGGCCATTGGAAGGTTCTTGCTCACTGAAGCCATAAAATATTCTAATGATGATTACTCGGGCAGCTATGGTATGTCAGGCAACATGGTAATTCCTTAGACATGTTATCTCATTTAGTCTTCATAACTGATAAGCTTGGCAAACAGACACTTGGATTTTCTATTTGCCTATAGGTATCATGTCTGAAGGTGATGAGGTCTGTCTCTGAACCCAGGAAAGTCTGACTTCCCAGATTGTGTTCTTTCTATTTTGAGTTGTAGCTAAGCTTATTAACAGAAGGTAGTATTCAGAGAACATTTGTTACCTGAAACTGGGATGTGTTGAGTGTGCAACAAGTAAAGGGGAACACTGAAGATCTTTCCCAAAGCAGTGTCTCCCTGAACAATACTGGGGAAGTTTTAAACTAAGGGCGCTTACACGATAGGCAGTTCAGCATGGAATTGGGGCAAAAGTCATCTTAAGGTAACAGAGTCCAAGTCAAGGTCTTAAGGTCCAGCAACGGTCAGCATCATCAGTCCTCTAGCTTTAGTTGGTTCCATATTTGAGTGCTCAAAGGGGCTTAAATCTTGCAAAGATAATTCAAGAATGTGCATCAGGTCAGTCTTTACTTTCGAGCCAGCATTGGGACTTTTACCACTGATTTATTGTCCCTGATATAATTAGGTTATCTCCTAGCCTAATAGTGGCTATTCTAACATTTGGTTGTTCCCTTAAAATCATTATCTACTGGGGTCTATTCTGCAATTTCAGCATATCCCAGGACGTTCTATAAGAAATGTGCTTTGGGCAAGTAGTGCTGATTAGGGAGAAATCACAAGATGGCCAGGGGCCTAAAATGACTTTTTTCTTTTCTTTTCTTTTTCCCTTTTCTTTTCTTTTCTTTTCCTTTCCTTTCCTTTCTCCCTCCCCCTCCCCTTCCCCCTTCCCTTTGAGAGGAAGAGAAGAGCATGTATGGGAGCAGAGGGAGGGGAGGGGTAGAGGGAGAGAGAGAGAGAGAATCCTAAGGAGGCTCCACATTCAGTGCAGAGCCTGATGTAGGGCTCATCTCATGATCCTGAGATCATGACCTGAACCCAAATCAAGAGTCAAAAGCTTAATCAACTAAGCCACTCAGGTGCCCCCTAAATTGACTTTTCCTATGTCAAGAAAGCAATGCCTTGTCTTCATTTCCCAGAGAACCCTAACTCTTTCTATTTACACAGTCCAGGGTGACTGAACCAACATGAGTTTGCTCCTTGATGAGTCAGAAACTACACCAGGTTGAGTTGTCCCACAAAGAAACTTTTTAATTGTGGCAAATAAGAAGATGACAGGGAATGGCTTCTAAAGTGATGGCTCCTTGAGAGAGGGTGAATGAGTTTCTTTTGTTTAGGGTTAGGATGAATATTTACATGGGGAAGCCCTCTCATCCTATGCAGAGGCAGGCATAAAGTCACACATGCACTTTAAGGGAAACATGCCTATATAGACATTCTACATTATATAAATGAGGCCGAGGCTCCTTCCTGGGTGGAGACTGTAGTATTATAATGAGGTAAAGGTAATTGTAAGTCATTCTAGAGGCCACTCCATGATCCATCTGTGCAGGCATGAGTCAGGTTTAGGTCAGAAGGTCTAGGTGGTCTGGATCCAAGGAAGGTCCTCTCAGGGCAGTCGCCATCACCTGGGGATGGGTTTTGTGTTTCATTTGTCTGAGTTAAGGTGAAAGCCTGAAAGAAGAGCTTTGGGGGAAATGTAAGACAAGGGTTAGTGAGTACAAGCAGGTGGTCAGTCAAGGCCAACTCTTAGGGTCTAGCTGGTGAAATGGGAACCTATTCAAATCAAGTTCTGTCTTTAGCTGCAAAGGGTACATGACTTATTTCTCTTTTTTTGGTGTATTCGTTGTGTTCATTTTCCCTCTACCTAGGAGTTCAGTGCTCCATATTTAATTCCATTTCTTCCCTGAAGAAAATGCCAAGGACTTTTCAACTATTAACTTTCACTCTATAGATGTGTAGTAAATGACCAGAAAACAGACGAGACTCATGAAAGTGATTATGGATCCTTTCTTTCTTTTTTTCCCCATGATTTTATTTATTTAAGAGAGAAGAGCATGAGCTTGAGTCAGGCACAGGGTGGGGAGCAGTCAGAGGGAGGAGCAGATTCCCCACTGAGCAGGAAGCCTGATGCAGGGCTCCATCCCAGGACCCTGAGATCATGACCTGAGCTAAAAGCAGAGGCTTAACCAACTGAGCCACCCAAGCATCCCAGTTAGGGATCTTTCATTCCTAGTTAAAATTAAACTCAAGTTTTGGCTAGAGGAGAAGTCAATCTTTTTGTCCTTCACCCTGCCATTCACCAATCCAACAAGGCTATGGAGCCTCCTCCCATATCTGAGTTTCCAACAAATGAATAAAGTAGACAGAAGCTCTAGTCTCAAGGAGCTTACATAGAAATTGGAAATTAAGACTTCAATGAAGTAACATATTTGCGTAATGACAAATTGTGTTCTATTTATTTTGGATTTGTGACCTCTTTATTGAGAGGTCAGTGGCTTTTCCCCTCTGAATCCCTAGTCTATTGTATTCTGAACAATAGTTGATAGGGCATGGTGCAAGCATTCTGTGTTCACACAGAACATGATCATAAACATATAAACACACGCACTTCTTTAGACACACAGTTTCTTCTTGTTAAGTCCTTTAAAGGGGGATATTTAGAATTTATTAGAGGGGCACTCAGTCTGGTGGTGTGGGGAACTCCTGCGCAAGAAGTCAGTGAAATAAAGAATAGAATCGTAGAACAGCATATTGTAGCCCCATACTCACTGTAGGGTAGTAACCATCATGGAACCTTCATGGAACTCAGCTAAAGTCAGTTGATGTGTGTCCCTGCTGGATTGTGCAGGATCATCTAGGATGTTATGTGGCAAGGTCTTGCTGAAGAGCTTAAGCCTAAAGGTGACATGATCAAATCTGCATGTTAAAGGCTCCTTCTGGCTTTACTGCAGCTAATGGAATTAGGAAGGGGCTAGGAGAAAAGGGAGGTGGGGAGACTCCACAGGAAGATTTTGCAGAGGAGGTGTGGTAGCAAAGATGAGAAAGTAGGATTCATTTTTCTAAAGCACTTTTTTTTTTTCTGTTTGTTCGCAACAACTAAAATAGGCTACCGCACCCAAAGAGTTTGCAGGCATATCTCAGAGACAGTGTGGGTTTGGTTCCAAACACTACAATAAAGATTGTCAGATGAACTTTCTGGTTCCCCAGTGCCTATGAAAGTTATGTTCACACTAAACTGTAGTCTGTTAGTGTGCAGTATAGCACTGGGTCTTAAACAATGGTACATACCTTAATTAAAAAATTCTTTATTGCCAAAATATGTTAAGAATCAGCAATGTTTTTAACAGCCCAAATATGGAAAGAGCCCAGATGTCCTTCGACAGCTGAATGGATAAAGAAGATGTCACACACACACACACACACACACACACAGAGGAATATTATTCAGCCATCAAAAAGATTGAAATCTTACCAATTGCAATGATATGGATGGAACTCAAAGGTATTATGCTAAGTGAAATAAGATAGAGAAAGACAAATACCATATGATTTCACTCATATGTGGAATTTAAGTAACAGTGAATATAGGGGAAGGGAAGGAAAAATAAACTAAGATAAAACCAGAAAGGGAAGCAATCCATAAGAGAGTCTTAACTATAGGAAACAAACTGAGGGTTGCTGGAGGGGAGGTCGGTGGCGGGATGGGGTAACTGGGTGATGGGCATTAAGGAGGGCACTGGATGTAGTGAGCACTGGGTGTTATATGCAACTGATGAATCACTAAATTCTACTCCTGAAACTAATAGTATAGTATATGTTAACTAAATTGAATTTAAATTAAAAAAATTAAAAATGTTAAGCATCATCTGATTGTTCATTGAATTGTAATTTTTTAAATTATTTCTTAAATTTTAATTTAATTTTTTTTTTTTTTTTTTTTTTTTTTTTTTGCTGGTGGAGGGCCTTGCCTTAATGTCAGTGGCTGCTGATTGATCACGGTGGTGGTTACTGAAGGCTGGGGTGGCTGTGGCAGTTTCTTAAAATAAAACAATATTTTATTTGCTCCATGCAAATGGAGTTTGCTCCATTAAATTTTCTTTCACTTGAACACTTAGAGGCCATTGTAGGGTTACTGATTACCTTAATTTCAGTATTGTTGTGTCTTGGGGAATAGGGAGGCTGGAGGAGACGAAAAGAGATGGGGAAACACCTGGCTGCCGTGGTAGCCAGAACAAACCAAGATTTATTTATTAAATAAATTATCATTTAAATAACCCATTCACCATTTTATATAGGACTGCTTAATGGCACCCCCAGAACAATTACAATAGTAGCATCAAAGATCAAGGATCACAGATAATCATAACAATTCAAAATATTTAAAAATTCAAAATATTGTGAGAATTACCAAAATATGATACAGAGACATGAAATGGAAAATGCTATTGCGGGGGTGCCTGAGTGGTTCAGGTGGTTGAGCATCTGCCTTCGGCTCAGGTCATGATCTCAGGGTCCTGGGATCAA
The DNA here is from genome assembly GCA_004024625.1 of Mellivora capensis. Classification (NCBI taxonomy): domain Eukaryota; kingdom Metazoa; phylum Chordata; class Mammalia; order Carnivora; family Mustelidae; genus Mellivora; species Mellivora capensis. The sequence goes on along the minus strand of PISX010005703.1, from coordinate 32,190 downwards.
GCCCCTCATCAGGCTCCCTGCTCAGTGGGAATTCGGCTTCTCCCTCTCCCTCTGCCTGCTGTTCCCCCTGCTCATGCTTGTTCTTTCTCTCTTCATCAAATAAATTAAAAAAAAAAAAAAAAGAAAGAAAGAAAGGAAGGAAGAAGGAAAAAGAAGAAAAGTCCTGTTGAAAAAATCTCCCCCAAAGACTTGTTCAGTGTAAGGTTGCCACAAGCTTTCAATTTGAAAAGTGCAATACCTGCTAAGGGGCATAAAAGGAAGAATAATAAATCAAGGTATGCCTGTATTTAATATATAGTTTGTTATATGAAATAATTAACTCTCAAATTATTTCAAGAGGTAAAACCTATATGAGTTGTTGGTAACTTAAATATGGGGGGCCAAGGGAAGGAAAGATGTGACGGATGACAAAGCTTGTGGTGTATAGGTGGATAAGGTTGCCACGTGTGAGGGCTTTGTCCTTCTGTTTTCTTTGGATCCGAATCAGTCAATATTTTCTATAAAGGACCAGAAAGTAAATAGTTTAGGCTTTGTGGCCCATGCATCCACAGCTACTCAGCTTCTGTGGCTGTAACATAAAATTGGCCAGAGACAAAACTTAAATGAACAAGTGCCATGATGTTCTGATCCAGCCGCTATTTGCAAAACAGGAAGTCAGCAAGATTCAGTCCATGGGCAGTAGGTTGCCAGTCCCTGAGCAGATCATGACTTTAGTTTTTGTTTGTTTGTTTGTTTTTAAGATTATTTATTTATTTGTGAGAGGGAGAGAGAGCATGAGAGAGCGCAAGCAGGGAGAGCAGCAGAGGGAGAGAGAGAAGCAGGATCCCCATTGAGCAAGGAGCCTGATGTGGGACAATCCCAGCATGACCTGAGCCGAAGGCAGATACCTAACCAACCGAGCCACCCAGGCGTCCCTCATGACTTTAGTTTTAAACAAGTGGAATTGGAGCTATTTTTGAGGCAGCCACATGCATACGTTCACATTATTAATTATTGATAAATCGTGCTGTTAAGAAACGTGCTTACAAAAGTATTCAGTAATTAGAACAAGATGAAATATCTATCTTTGATTGGTAAGCATCTTTTAGGGAGTTGTGTCCCCAGAGGGAGAGTAAGTAAATGGTCATTTGTAGTTAGCATGTACATTTTAAGGAGATGGCTCCTCCAGTGACAGCATTGTTTCAGAAAGTGACAGCTAGCTTGTGTCAGCAGATGTGCACTGTTTGGCCCTCAGAGTACATGATATCTTTTGAAAGGCATCAACCTTATTGAAAATCAGAAGTTTCCACATGAGGCTGTTGAGGGGTGGGGAAAGGAAGTGCTGAAACCAAGTATAGTCATTCCTTTTCGTTAGAGGTATAGAAAAGTGGCATTAAAAAATGAGAAACCTAGATTGACTTGAGCAAACCATTCAATTAATTTGGGAGGTTTTAATTATATACATTTAAAAATAAGCACCCACCCCATTGCTTTGTGTTTGAGGGAAATGCAGGCATTGAAACAGTGAATGTAGATCATTTAGGCTAAACTATTATGAAGTCTGTTCTTGATGTATAATTTAACACATATTTATAAGTATGAATAATTGTATTTTGTTCCTTTAGACTTGGTTGTTTTAGGGGCAAAATTGTATTACTCCCACCCACATCACTTGTTTATTTCATATGTTCTGCTGCTATAGGCATTTTAAGTTGTTTGGCCAATGACATTATGAAATGTAAGTCTGGAGACTTTACTGACTATGCAAATCTGTAATTTCATTACAACTTCATGCTTCCCCATTAAATCATAACAGAGTATCACTGAGCATTTCCTGTCACCCATTCAGATTTTTAATGAGATTCTGCATCATAAGGTCAAGAATAAAAGTCCAGGGAAGTAAATCTCTGTGGTTAGTAGCTTTTTTAAAAAATGCAAAGATTTTCTTTGTAACCCCAGCCCCTTAGAAAGTGTAATTCAGTAGTTCTTAAACCTGTCTACATTTCACCTAATGAGCTTTAAAACACACTGATGCCTATTTGAAAATTTTAGAGGATTCCCAAATGATTCATGTGTGCAGGCAAATTTGGGAACCACTGGCTTAATTAAAACTAAAGGCTATACCAGCATCAGTTTATCTACATCTTGGATCTCCAGGGGGCTTCGTGGTAAGATGAAGCTCTGGGTTCCTCCATGAATGCCCAGGGTCTACCATAGTAAAAAAACCATTCCTAGCATTCTTCCTAGAGTACATTGAAAAAAAAAAAGTGGTTCTTATAATTAAAGTTTGAAGAGGTAGAATCTGAATTAGTAAGTGTTTTTTATTATAATACAGCAGTCCTGAAATTCTGTTTCATAGTCTAGTCATGTTGCCTAAGGCTTAAAAATAGAGATTCAGTCTTATAAAAGAAAGAAAGAAAGAAAAAAAAAAGGAAAAAAAGGAAGTCATTGAGTGCTGCTACAGAATTCCTTGTGAAGCTCTTGGTAGCCCCTCCACCGTGCCCACTCCGCCCCCTCCACCTAGAATGAAAACCTAGCTCTTTTGTAGTCTCAAAAATTCAACATTCCTTTGCATGTTTCCTAAAAAAAGCCTTTTTCATAAATTAGACAGAACAAATGTATTTTAATGAACAAATGGTATTTTAATAAGAAAGCTCTTTTTAAATTAGTTCATTCTATTAGGGTTTTAATAAGTAAGGAAATAATATTGTAGAGAATTATACAATAAAAGCGCCAGCCAGCTTGGTCTACAGAGTGAGCTTTGGAAACATGCAAATGGAATTTCACTAAAGAAAATATCCCTGGAGTAAGAAAATTTTCTTTCAGATAGAAATTGTCTATGTAGGGAAAAAAACAGATCTCTTCTAGATAAAAATGATACACCAAACAGTGTTTATAAAAATTCTATCTCTATTTGAGTTCTGCATTTGGCAGTAAGACAGCAACTAATTTGGTTTTATTTTAAAATTCCAGTGATTATAAGGTCTGCACATTCCCTGTGGAGCAGCTAACTCTCTACTAGAGCCAGACCCCAATCTTTGCCAGTCACATGTGCTAGAGAACTTTAGCTGACAGGTGCTTTTTCATTGTTTCTCTCTGAGCCAGAAGCAATGGAGTCACAGCTGATGGTCAGAGTCTAGGGCTGTACCACTCTCTTTTAGGAGCATCCTCCAGAGACAAGACACATGTGTCTGATCATATGTGCCTTGAAAATCCCTTTTCCTTCTGGGGCTATCTACTCTCCCTGTTGGAATTTGAATTATTGGCTAATTGCCTACAGTCAGAAGGTCTTCACATACCAGATGCTGAAGTAAAAAAAAGTGTATTTGTTACAATGTTTCATTGCAAATAGTAGACTATCCAGGAAATATTGGTCATCAACTAAGGAAAGTTTATCATTTCCTGTTCAAAATGCAGGGGTACAGTGGTACATGTGTTTGTTAATTTGGTGATATGATTTGTGATATGAATGATTAATGAAGACAATTTAGATGATACAAACTAATTTTAACACGTCATGAACTAGGCAGTCTCCTCGCAGAGAACCACAAAATGGGGTGGAAGGCAGAAAACTTTTTACAGGATAAAGAATAAACAAACAAAAGACAAACAGAAAATATCTGATTGGCTGGGACCATATAGTCAGTCTTTTTTTGGGGTTAGTTCAGAGTTGGCTTGGTATTTGGGGACTGGCTGACTGGATACACTCTGTGTCTGGTCAAGTGAAACCTGTTTATAGGGACACACAGCCTATTCAAGTTTGGTTTGCTGACATGTCACCTGGGAAGGGGTGGCTCCATCTTGGGCCTAGAAGTTATTTCAACATCAAAGACACAAATTCTTTTTTATCTATTTTTTTCCCGTATCCTCAGTATATTGGCTTCTTCCCGTAGCTTGTCTCTTTATGGTTAAAAAATGGCTGCTGCAGCTGCATACATCACATTTGCACACATCAAAGTTCAGAGGCTAAAGACAGTATATCTCTTCTTTGTGTCTCTTTTAAGAGTGAAGAACACTTTCCTAGGATGCTACATCAGGCTTATTTTTGCTTGCATTGGCTAGAACTCTATATTATCTCTTTCCTAAATCATTGATCTACCTATCCATATAATACGTGTGCCACACATGGTGTTAATTGATAGTTCTCTCAATAAGGGTCTCTTCTCTTGCTAACAGCTAGGATTTCAACATCTCTTCCCCATGAGCCAGCTACTGCGCAGATCCAGTATCCAATACCCATACACACTGGCATACAGAAGAAAATGCATTCTTACAGAGAATTTAGAACTGTATCTTCTAAAGAAAATAGTAGTTAACATCCTAGCCCTTTTTTTTTCTAATCTTTCAGCACCTTAACTTTTGCTTTCCAAGTATTACTAACTGAAACATGGTTTTGTTGCAGCATTCAAAATGAAATTGAAATTTGCATTCCTAATACCCTCTGGCAAAGTAAATTGACATTATACTTGAGTTGTCATAGTCCTAAATGATTATTCTCCCTTCAATAAGTACTCATGGGCGTTTGCAGCTGACTCTTCTTATGAAACAAGCTACTGAGGTTGTGTGATTGGGTATAAATACACACAAATCAAATGTATCACTTTAAAAAAAATTCTCACTTACTAGAACTTTTAAAGGTTAGTTGGTACCTTCATTGAACACAGTATATTTTCAATAATGATTTTTGTTGGCAAAGCAAATAAATTAGATTTTTGTTCATTTGGTGCAAAAGGCAACATTGTTGCTGTAATGTATACACTTAAACTGAGTTGAGATGTACTTTAAATGAAAATTGAAAACAAATTAAGTAATCAGTCAACGTAATGTTTGTAGTTACAGCTCTTGTACATATTTGTATAAGTTAAGGAGGGAAAGAACGATATTCAGCATTGCTGGGCATTTTATTTTATTCCAAGTGGGGAAAAATAGTGAGCTGGCAACATTTAAAATTGGCTATAAAATGTTACAGATAAGGATAATTTGTTTTTATATTTGTATAAGCCCTACTTCTATTCCCATAGATCAAGTGTAATCATATGGTGTATTACTATCTACTAGTGTTAGAATCAGGCAATATCAAGGTTAGCTAATGAAATTTATTTATAGAGGGGCTTTTTTGTTTTGTTTTTGTTTTGTTTTGTTTTTGCTTAATCTTTCTTATTAACCACGAGTAAGACCTTTTAATTTGACATTTGGGAACATTTGTATTAATGATAGCAGTTTTTTAGATTCCAACTTACTGCAACTTGACATTTGTAAAGTTAATGCATATCTCTTTCTCTCTTATTACAAATTATTTCCTTAATTTTATGACTTTGGGATGGTTGCCAGTGACTTACTGCCTCAAAAATGATGATGTTGAGAAAGAGATGATTATGTTTTATATTTAGTAAGATTTATTAGTGCTGACTTGGGCTTTGCATTCAGGCAAATGAGTTTACACGAGTCATCTGAAGATTCTTGGGTCTCTGCTTACAGTTTAAATTCAGTCATAGAAGGTTATGATATTTTATGAAATTTATCCATGAGCCGTTTTTTTCATAGTTGCCTGCATTTGATTTAGATTGTGAATATAGTTCTCATTCAAGTTTTGATGGAAGTATCATATCCTGCTATATATTACATCCTGCTTTAATATGACACTAAACTTCTAAGAACAATGAATTCATTTTCTTTCCCCCTTATCTCTTAAAATTATGCATTTTTTAAAAGCCTCGGGTCTTCCAGTATTTTTCTAACCTATTTTTTGGCCCAACTGTATTAAAAAGTTACGGGGAATATCAGTTAAATTTGGTCATTGGAATTTATTCTGAAAATTAATTTGCTGACTCAGCACAGCTTTTGCAACTAGTAGATACTCAACGTATTTATTTAGTACATACGTTTTTCAGGACTGTTGGTTGTGAGTAACAGAAAAGCCACTTAGCATGTTTCAGCATAGCAGAATTTACTGGCTTGCATAGGGATGAGATCTAGGGAATCATGGCATGGCTACATCAAGTAGCTCAAACAGTCTAATCAGTAATTTTTTTCTTCTCTTTTTCTTTTTCAGTAATCCTTCCCTTTGCATTGACTTCTTTCTCTTATAAACTCCTTCCTTCTTAAAACCATAAGTACTGGCATCTTTACATCCTAGAAACTGCCAGTCCAACAACAACAACAAAAAAGATTTTTATTTATCTTAGTAAAAGTAAAATTAAATTCCTTTCCATTCTATAATGATCCTGTCCCTGACCCATATTCCATGGCTAGGAGGTTGGAATGTATTTGTTTTTGACAAAGTGTGGTCCCTAGAGAACTGCCAGAAACATCACCTAAGATTTTGTTACAAATATATACTCTTAGACCCCCTCCCATACCCAAACAATCAAAAGATCCTGCTGTGGAGCCCAGCCCACTGGGTGATAGAGTCCTCCTAGTGATCTTGATGAATGCTTAAGCTTGAGAACCAGTGCAGTACACTAAATTGGTGAAGACTGGGTCATGGAAGCAAACCTGCCTCTCCCTCCTACCCCCTGCAACAGGACTTCCCTGTAAGTTGCATCTTATAGCAAGCACATAGAAAATAGATCTGAGGAACTGATGTTAGGGAGGAGGAAGATTAGATGCTGTGCTGGCAAATGAGAGACATCTGCTACAATGAAATTTCAACCCAGTAGTACTTTTTCTTTGTTTCTAATGGTATTATTTCTCAGAACACTGTTGACTATGAATTCCCCTCCAGAAGACCACTATTGTGATTAAGTAAATCCACATTCATCCTCCTCTAGGATACAGTTTTTAGTTTTAAATTTCATCTCCAAATTGGTACATGACCAATATTGAAGGATTTCCAGGGGATGCCTGGGTGGCTCAGTCAGTTAAGCATCTGCCTTCAGCTCAGGTCGTGATCCTAGGGTCCTGGGATCAAGTCCCAGATCAGGCTCCCTGATCAGCCTAGAGCCTGCTTCTCCTTTTCCCCCTACCAGCTGCTCCCCCTGCTTGTGTACTGTCTCTCAGTTTCTCTCCCTCCTTATCTCTGTCAAAGAAATAAATAAAATCTTAAAAAAGAAATATTTCTAGACCAAAGTATTTTTTTTAATTAAATGCCTCCTAATCACTTAGATATAGTCAACTACCATTATAGCCTTCAGTAATGAACCTTGTTGATCCTTTGTGATATATAATAGACTAGACTGAATTTTCCTTGAAAATTCTCTTTGACAATGGCAATGATGTCTACAGAATTTTAGGGAAGGTGGTCAAAATTGTAATATCATTCAAAATAAATTTAAAACTTTTTTTTTTAAAGCAGCTAATAAGGGAGATGTGTGTAACTTTTTGCATTACTTTAGATTTTTGTTTTGATTTATCATAAGACTCCTCTGGGCATTTGTTGAAGATCCAAAGGTCTTTTTACTTATTTTTATTTTTAGCATATTCTTATTTGGCAGGTCTAGGGTAAGAACTGGGGATTTGTACTTTTAATAGTTTCCACAGGGAATTCTTAGAATCAGGCAGGTTTGGCATACTCCATAGTGGTGAGAAATAAGGATTCTGGGGTGGAATAGTTGGGGTCAAATCTTAGTTGTAGTTCATATTGACTTTGGAGGCGGGGGGAGTAGTCCCTTAATGTTGTCAAGTCTCAAATGCTTCTGCTATCACTTATATTCCATTCTTTTCCTTTTCTCTGTACTAATTGCCAGTTACCCCTTCTCATTTCTTATGCTGCAGATAGAGGACATGCAGTGGGGTAAAGGAGTCCGGGAGATCCCCCCCTCAGTGTGCACACTGCCATGCAAGCCCGGGCAAAGAAAGAAGACACAGAAGGGAACTCCGTGCTGCTGGACCTGTGAGCCTTGTGACGGCTACCAGTACCAGTTTGATGAGATGACATGCCAACATTGCCCCTACGACCAGAGGCCCAATGAAAACCGAACGGGCTGCCAGGATATCCCCATCATCAAACTAGAATGGCATTCCCCCTGGGCTGTAATCCCTGTCTTCCTAGCAATGTTGGGAATCATCGCCACCATCTTTGTCATGGCCACTTTCATCCGCTACAATGACACGCCCATTGTCCGGGCATCTGGGCGGGAACTGAGCTATGTTCTGTTGACTGGCATCTTTCTTTGCTACATTATCACTTTCCTGATGATAGCCAAACCTGATGTGGCAGTCTGTTCTTTCCGGAGAGTTTTCTTGGGCTTGGGTATGTGCATCAGTTATGCAGCCCTCTTGACAAAAACCAATCGGATTTATCGCATATTTGAGCAGGGCAAGAAATCAGTTACAGCTCCCAGACTCATAAGCCCGTCATCACAGCTGGCCATCACTTCCAGTTTAATATCAGTTCAGCTTCTAGGTGTTTTCATTTGGTTTGGTGTTGACCCACCCAACATCATCATAGACTATGATGAACATAAGACAATGAACCCTGAGCAGGCCAGGGGAGTTCTCAAATGTGACATTACAGATCTCCAAATCATTTGCTCCTTGGGATATAGCATTCTTCTCATGGTCACATGTACTGTGTATGCCATCAAGACTCGGGGTGTCCCAGAGAATTTTAATGAAGCCAAACCCATTGGATTCACTATGTACACGACATGTATAGTATGGCTTGCCTTCATTCCCATTTTTTTTGGCACTGCGCAGTCAGCGGAAAAGGTAAGTGAAAATGCACACCACACTGTTCATTTCAGAAATATGTTTGTTTTTGTAAATACTGAAAACAAATTGATAATATAGAATGAGAACTTTTATAGCCTGAATTACTAGGCATCAATTCTATAGAAATCTAAAAATGCAGGGAATTGTGTCATGTTTATTGCACTGGAAACCAAAAAAAGCTAAGTTTTTCATGTTAATTTGTGATAGAATTATTCAACATAGCAAGAGATTATCCAGTATAAAATTGTGCGATCTGTCCAAATTAAACCTACCAATGCATTCATTACACACCCTCTCCTCTTGTACATATGTTTCCTTGGGATAGGAGAAAAAGGCCACAGTCCTTCATTAGGATGGGGATGGTGATTACTAGCTCCCTCTCTCTCTTCTTAGTTACATCTAGGCTGTCACTGTGGATTGGATCTAGTATGTGAGCAACACCATGTATGAGTTGTCCATTTGCGTATTTTCCATTTGCATATCACATATGTATGTATGTGTATAATAGATGAATATAGGGAACTTTTGGTTATCATTCCACCCTCAGCTCCCTAAAACTAGATATACATTAATCGCATCAAATGATTCAGAGTGTTACAAGAGACTCAACTTTCTAGCAGTGGGAGGGACAGTATACCGTAGAGCAAGTGTCATCAAGCTATGGAAGTTCAGAATTAGTGAGCCTTAATGTGTTGTCCCAGATATAGTTAGTATACATGTTCTCCACATATAGTTATGCATTTGTACGAATCTGTAAGTTAGGCAGCCCTAATGTGTTGAATCCTAAAGCTACGAATGCATGTCTAGCTGTGGATTTGACAGGCGTGCAAATTAGGCAAAACTACAACGTTGATTCTAGATGAGATTCATACACATCTGACTTGCACTCACCTGGATATGGTTTTGTAGATATGCAAATTAGGCAGTTTTAAAATGTTGGTCTTAATAAGATGCATTGTCCTTCATTCAATGAAGTCAGCTTTGGCTGGACAGTACAGCTGAAACCAGAACCAAGACCTAGAGCCCTAACTGGTGTGCTGTATCAGAGAGAGCACACTTATGGCTTGATTAGAAGTTAGAACACAGGGAGTCTAGCCTGATTCCATGTTACTTTGGAGAAGTCCGTAAAACATTCAAGGACTTAGTGCCCTGCATGAAGAAAGTGAGGACTGAAGTAGGAGTCTCTACAAATTCACTAATCTGTGCCTCTAGGAATTAGTCGAATCTGAATTTTTCTTTGTTACTTCTATTCTCATAGAATCCTATAATTAATGACATTTGGTATTCCACCTGAGGAGATATATTTCACCTAAACTGTTTGATTCAGAAGGTATCAGTTTGGACTGTATGGATTTGGGGGGCTTTTTTGTTTCTTTTTTCTTTTTTTCTTAAATGCATATGTTACAAAACCACAAAGAATTCTGCAACGAAGGACAATGAGTGGTTCCAGATATGGTTTTAGTCATAAAGTGTCTTAGAGGAAGTTCTAAAATACATGTTCAACAAGCATAGTATGTTTCCAACAGTATGTTTCAAATTCATAATGCATGTTTACTGTCTGTGAAACCAACTTGAATTACATTTTATTGCTTCTATCTATCCCTGGGCCAGGGGAATAGTAAAATATGAGTTAGGGTAGTAAAATGCAATAGAGAGAAAAGAAAAAGAATTTCCCAAATGTATGCTAGTAAGTTGATAATCATTGAACTTTTTATGGGAAATGATGTGTATCATCAAAGCCTAAGAAGATAATAATTTTTTTATAAAACAAACACAATTGCTTATGTAACAGGCTAAAAACATTAAATCCTTTTCCTGTAAATTTATTCTTGAGGGATGCAAAAGGCAGGAACACCTGCAGCTGTTTTAAAGATGGGCTTTGGTGTAATGATATTTGACACTGTAAGTGTCGGCCATTACATTTGTCATTTCTAGCCATTTCTAGTCATGACTATGAATCTTTTCAGTAAGGTCAAGGGTATAATTGACTTGCTTAAAAACCTGAAAATGATACAGGGTTTCAGGAATTGAATTCAGTGATTCCACTTGTTCTACAAGGCCTTGAGCTGGTAGAACTGAACCACAGGAAAAATTAAGCTGTCTTTAAGTAGTGTGCTTGGTATCCTAGATTGGGAAGAAATGTATTTTTTCTTCATATATTCTCGGTAGGTTATAATGTTTTACGTGGTTGATAGGCACAGTTAAAGGTACTAAATTGCCAAATGGGAACAGTAAATTTTATATGGAAATTCACACATCTTAAAGATAGGCATATGGCTACAGAAGCATGAGTGGTAAGTTAAAAATAGTTCTTGTACATGAAACCATGGAATTTAAATTGTGGAAAGTGGCAAATTGCCAAATGCAAGAGATAACAGAAAAAGGCATCATTGCCAAGCTAGCAATATTCAGAATCACAGCCTTTACATTTTTGTTTAGATCAAACAATTTGAGTGTTTTAAGTGGAAGAATTCCATTGTAAGAGGGGGTAAAAAAAAAGATTAGGCAGTGAGTTCAGTAATAACTATTTACTGTCTTAGGAAATTGAGTTCCATTCTGATTATGCTAGGGATATCTTTGTGAAACTTCTTACCACTTGAATTTGTTAGCACAGCATAAAGGATGAGAAATGTTTGTTTTCTTGTGAAACATCAACCCTCAGTATATTTTTGCTTTTGTGAAGGATGCAGGAGATTACAGTTATCTTGTTTTATTGTTGCTAATCCCGTGATTTTTAGAATGGGGATCATGCAACATGGTCAGGGATGGAAGAGGTAAACTTTAGCCTTAAGAGAACAATCCTTGATTTTAGGAATTCTATTTAGATGACTGAAATGATTCAAGGAAACACTGCAAATAGTTGAGTAATAGCAAGGTAGGAGTTAGCTGGTCTAGTGAAGTGTGGTAATGTCCCATGGCTATATACCCGTAACAGCTGTTAGAGGACTAGATTACTTTCCAAGAACACAAAGGCTTGGTTTGTGGCTTATCTGTCTTTTTTGCATGCAACCTGGAGAAGAGTATGCTTCAGGTAGGAAGGACATAAGCTACCATCCTAAAATCTGAGACACCCTGAAGATGCTATGATTATCCAGATTTTTTTAGCCAGTTGTTGTCAGAACTTCCTAGGTAAACCAGTGTATCATTTTATTACACATGGATGAGGAGACAAGCTCTATACCACTTAGCTCTGCAAAGACAAAGTAGACCTTGACATAACAGGAGAAGAGTTGGAGGGTCTCAGAGGTCTTCCCATCTGTGTGTAAGTGTTTGGGTAGGAGGTTGATGAGAACAGGAGAAAGTAAAGGATTGAGGCATTTTCTGCTCAGAGGAAAATGCTGAAAAAAAGAGTAGTCACATATAGGAAGGAGTGTGTGTCTTCTATAATGCCACCCAAAGGCCATTCTTCTGCACACAGCTGAATAGAACAGCATGGATTATAACACTTAAGTAATCGAATTCTTTGGTTTTTATTGAATTATTTCACTAGGTGACAGAAATAGGGTTACTGTTAGCAATCTCTGAACCAGCTCAGGGTCCTTAACTCCATGGTTCTCAAAATTGTGTCTCTGATAATCCCCATTAGAACTTGTTTTTAAAAATATTCTGTATCTGCCCCTCCCGACTGGCTCAGTAGGGCAATAGGACGGCCATAGAATGCTGGATTTTGTAACAAGCATGCTGGAAGTTTATCAGTGCAAAACAAGCATGCTTCTTAAAACTACCTGAGCATTTTCTTCCTAATCCAAAAAATATGTCATTTAAATATTTCCTGCTCTCTAGTTTTAGAGCCTTTAGGAATACATTAACTCTCATCTCAAGCAACTGGGAAGTCCAGACATCAAGGAACCAGGAGATAAGAAAGACATTATTCTCAAAGACAAAGCCTAGACTCAGAAGGTCTGAATGAAGTGTTAACTCCAAGGTTATAGCCAGAGATCTTACAAGACAGGACCAAGGCATTGGCCCTGCAACCAGAGGTAGCAAGAAGACAGGAAGAATATGCCCCGGGAGTATTTCTAGAGGGGTTTGGACTATAAGCCAACATTTTGATCGTCCACGTGTAACAGATAGCTCCCCAGAATTTGAACAAAAAGCAGACCAACCTAGGACTGATATTAGAGATCAGAAATATTTATCAGGTAGGTAAACATTTCCTAATCCATGCCCCACGCAGACGTTGATAATCAATTACAGTGAGCTTCCCCTGAGCCCAGGTGCAGTTTTAAAAACCCTTATCAACACAGTCTTTAGGAGGCCACTACCAATAAGTCAGAACTGGAAGGAATCTGAAACCCATGTGTCATTTCTGATTAATACTGGACATTGACAAATGACCTTTGATATCTCTTCCCATTCAGCTCTTTGTTGTCCTTATGCAAGAGCCACTGGGTGGCTTTCATTAAAATTAATCTGGTTAAGTATAAACAATAGGGAAATGGGAATGTGCTTAAATTAGTCTTTATTTTGTCTCTGATTACACTTCTTTTCTAAATTTTCACAATGCCATACAGAAAGGAGCAGTCCTAGCTCTCTTTGGAAATAGTATTTTCTTTCTTTCTTTTTTTTTTTTTTAATTTTTACTGTGTTCTATTAATCACCATTACAATACATCATTAGTTTTTAATGCAGTGTTCCAAGATTTATTGTTATGGGAGTAATATTTTCAAGCCAACTTTGAATAGTGTGAGGCATCCTGTCCTTGTTGCACAAGGAATGCAGGACGGGCATCCAAAAGCAGGAACTCCACTTCTGCTTCATGAAAAAGTGACAAGTGGACTGAAGTTAGCAGGCAGAGGAAGCACTATGATAACCCAGTGAGAGATTACATCCACTGTCAAAAAGTATGGGGTGGCAATTTCACCACATGGTATGGAGACTGAAGACACAGATTGTGCTTAATGCAACTTAGACTCTTGCAAATATGAGGGTGTAAGAATAAAACTTAATTGAACGGCATTTTATGGGAAAACTTTAAAACAGGGTGAACCCCAACATTTCATTCCCAAATTGAACTTTTGGCAAGAATCTCATCTTTTCAAAGTGACGGACCAAGTTAATTTTAAATACTAGAACTAGTAAACTGAAATACCTGCTTTCCTTTCTCAGGCTGATATTTTTCCTCATGCTTATGTTGAAATATGCAGGGTCTTCCCTCTGATGCAGTTCTCCCCTCCCCCCCCTTTGATTTTGGAGGCCTGGGCTCTGTGAAAGAGTTAATGATGTAGTGAAGAGCAGCAAATCCACATTTCGGAGAACTCTCTTTGGATTTATCCCTTTAAGCCAAGACAAGTTTATACAGGTGGGAAGAACATCAACACAGGTTATTTTGGAATGTGAATTCTAGGGACAGTACTTGAGCAAAGGTGAAGCAGCCGGAGTTAAGGAAACTAAGTCAAGTAGCTCTTGTAATAGATGGACAAAAGATGGTGCTGGTTTAAAGAAGTCCTGAGGGACAAGAAAAGATAAAGCAGGTTTGAAAGCTGCTTTGAACATTTTGAACATGAAAAGAATATGTGAATATAATATGCCTTATCTTTCTTTTTGTGTTATGCTGCTTTGTTACTGAAATGGAGATATGCTTAGAGATACTTTTTTCTTTTTTTGAATTTTGCAAGTAGCAATTACCCATTCTTTAATTTGCCCAGTAAAGGCAAGAGAAAGGACTCTCTCCCATTCTCCATATATAGTTGTTGCCAACAGTCTGATGACTCTGCTTCTAGATACATAGATATACACATATTCATACACAAATACAAATGTCTTTTAAAACAAAAATCCTTACCTTCGCCTTGCATCTAAACATAATTGAGAAGAGTGTCCCCGTGCATAGCTTAGGCTGAGGTCATTTGAGTACTCATGCTGTGATGGGCAAGCACACTGGTGGTTGAGGTCTTACTTCTGTTGTTCAGTTTTCTCTATTCAAATTCATATCAGAAGCATATGGAACCATCTCCTTTCTGCTTCCTGCTGCGACCTTGATGATAACTGAGCTCCTCTCCAAACAGCACTCTGAAACCAGCTGTTTGCATGTCTGGTATTAGTCAATGGCTTGGGATAATGCTCTCCTGTACTCCCCTCATGATGTATCAGCTAATTTCAAGTGCAGTCACCTAGGATAATTGGAGTCTTCACCATCTTAGTCCCTTTCTTTAGCCAGAAGAGCGAGTTCAGCAGCTAAAATTCAAGAGCCTTTGTAAAATTGAACTGAGTGAGAATAAGGAAATAGCTTACTATATTAAAAGAAAAGGCCCCATTATTAAGGGTTTGAACAGAGCGGTGCTCAAGAAAGAGAAATTGCTGCTAAAACGAAAAACTCAGCAAGTCTTGAACCAGTCCTCCGTGGGGTGTCCCCTGAGAGTCCAAAGTGTCTTTCACTTTGAGATCTCAGCCTCCAAAGGATACAGTCCCAAGGATCCAGGCCTCACCTTTATAAATAGTACCAGGACATCTGATAAATCTCTGTTCTTTGGCATTTCTCTGAGCATCAAAGGCCACCTGTTATTTTCAGAAACAACTCTTCTCAAAGCATGGGAAATCATAATGGAACAGTCTGCTGATGAGCAGTCAGGGGGTGCCATATCCAGGTTTGGGATCCTGAGTTACCCATAGCACAGACTATAATACTGCTCTACTTAGTATTTTTTGCAGGTCCCAGGTGACCTGTGGTCCTAGAGGGCAATTCCTCTATACCCTGTCATGCTATGGTGCTCTGAACCTAATCACTGTACATAGTGGGAATGTACCACTTAACCTTTTAGGTCCTAGGTTCCTCCATCTGCCCAATGCGTATAATCATTCCTACTTCTAGGTTTGTGTAGGAGAAAATAAGATCTTTAAATTGCTTAGTACAGTGTCTATAAAACTGATCATAACAGGTGCTGGTAAGGGTGTGGAACAACTGGAACTCTCACATAATGCTAGTGGGAATGTGCAAGTTAGTCAGCCACTTTGGAAAACAGTTGGGAAGGTTCTTAAAATGTTAAGCATGCACCTTCTGTACTACTCTAGCTGTTCCTCCTGTCTCTCTACCCATGAGAAATGAACAAATATGTCCACACACACTTGCACATAATTTTTTTTTTGTAGATTTACTTTTAATAGTCAGAAGCTGGAAACAACCCAATGCCCATCAATAGCTGAATAGATAAACAAGTTGTGGTCTAGCCATAGAATGGAATACTGTAGTAAAAAGCAATGGATTATTGATATGTCCAACAGCATGGTTAAATCCCACATAATTAGGCTCGCTGAAGAAATACAGACAAAAAGAATATGAACTGTATAATTCTACTTATAGCAAAATATTTTTAACTTTGAAATTAATCTTCAGTGAGAGAAAGCAGATCATTTGTTTGCTGGGGATGGGTGGGGGACTGAAGAATTACAAAGGAGCACAAGGAAATTTGGAGGGTGATGTATGCATTCACTCTCTCGATTGTAGTGGTGGGTTCACAGACACATGCATATGTTAAAGCTAATCAAATTTCATACTTCAAATATGTGCAGTTTATCATACATAAGTTGCATATCGATAAAGCCATTAAAAATCGCTTTGCCAGAAACCCTCTTCCTTCTCTCCTCCTTTTCTAGTTTCTTGAAACTTAATCATTAAGTGCTCTTATGCCTACAAGCCTATGTGCCAGTACTGAAACTATAAACTTGTATCAGTAATGAAACTAGAATTATATAAATGAATTACAATATAAGAGCTCTTCAAATACTTTATAGCCCATGGTAAATGCTCAGTAAAGGAGAACTGTATCCTACCACCCCAGGAACCCCTTAGAAAAGATTGTTTTGTAGGTCAAGGCAAGAGAGTCTGCAGAAGGTAAAATAGTCCTGTATTTGGGGAAGCTGAAAGTAGAGGAGTTAGTATGGATTAGAGGAATGATAGGAATGGACTCTGAAGAGGCAGGGAGAGGTAAATTCTTGAAAGACCCTCTATGCTTGATTTTGTTTTTTAGTCAAGAAAGGGGAAATGTTCTGCAATGAATTTTAGAGCAGGAATGTGTGGGACATTGTTGGATTTATGGTTTCAAAAGATTCCTCTTTGCTTATGAGTTATGGTTTGCATGATAGTTGTGATATTGTGATTTATAATAAGAAAGATATGTTTGCTCTTTGTTCCACTTCTGGCACAGAACTCCTAGAACCCCTGGAATTTATGAAGAAATGAAAGCAATAAAAGTATCTTTTGCTATATTAATGAGGTGACTTTTGGACCCTACTGAAGGACAGGGACTGGTTATTAGGAGAGCCAACCATATTATTAGAAAGTTGGAACTTTCAGTCCCACTCCCTGACCTGCAGGTTGAATGGATTGCCACTGACAAGTGACTTAATCAATAATGCCTATAATGAAGGCTTCATAAAAAACCAAGAGGACAGGGTTTGGAGAGTCTCCAGGTTGATGAATGCTTTAGGATTTAGGGAAAATGGCATGCTTCAAGAGCAGGAAATCTCTGCATCCTTTCCCCATACCTAGGCATTATGCAGCTCTTCCATCAGGCTGTTCCTGAGTTACATTCTTTTATAAAAAAAAAAAAAAAAACAACAAAGGGCACCTGGGTGACTCAGTTGGTTAAATGTATGACTTATGGTTTCAGCTCAGGTCATGATCTCGGGTCCTGGGATCAAGCCCCATGTCAGGCTCCACAGTCAGCGAAGACTTGGGCTGAAGATTCTCTCTCTCCGCCCCTCCCTGCACTCCTGAGTGCCTGTGTGCCCTCTCTCTCTGTCTATCTCAAATAGATAAACAAATCTTTAAAACAAACAAGCAAACCAAACAACAAACCAAACAACAAAAACCAAATAACAAAAAGAAACCAAACAACAAAAAAACAAAACCAAACAACAAAAAGAAAACAAGCCAAAAACCTAGTAATGTAGTAAGTAAACAGTAAGTTCACTTACTGTTTGCTGTTACTCTAAGTAACAGTTCTGTTAAGCAGTCTAGACAATTAATCAAACCTAAGGAGGGTGTTGTTGGAACCTCTGATCTATAGCCTATAGGTCTTAAGCACAGGTGACAACCTGAACTTGAGACTAGCATCTAAAGTGGAAGTGGGAAGGTGCAGTCTTACAGGACTGAGCCCTTATAGAGTCTGATGCAATCTCCAAGTAGAAAGTGTCAGAATTGGGTTGAATTACAGGACACCCAGTAGGTGTCAAAGCCTTGCCTGGTGGTGGTGGTGGGGGGGAATCCACACATTAGAATTGAGTGCAGAACATGTTATAATTTATATGTGAAATGCTAACCTGGAGAGATAGACAGCAGTTATCAGTGATGATTTAAATGGACTTTTCCTATATTTAGACTTTTGGTTCCATGATAGTATATAATTCAAAGGATGAGGAAGATTGAGACAAATCTCTTGGAGAAAAACATTGGATTAAAGCTGGTATCCAGCTGTCCCTACTTTGACTTCCTTTTCAGTAAAGGAGCCAAAAAACCTCCCATACCGGGGAGTGTTACCTGGGATCTGAGAATTAGAGATCCTGTTCCCTTCGCTGCTCCATAGGATGGTTGGTGGGGAGGAGACTGGGGAACACTGCTTCCAGTCTATACTCTCCGTCCCCATGTAGAGAAGAACCTACAGGAGAGACTACAACACAGTTCTTGTTGATTTATGAGTGTTGGTAAGAATGGCTTTGAAGAGTATATACATTTAGAAATATTTCCTGTACATAGTCTCCCTGGTTTGGGGTTTCCTGACTGTGTTACTGCCACTCTGGTTTCTTCCAAGGATAATAACGGTCTCTGGCTTTGAATTATAAGCATTTCCCAATGAATAAAGCTGTCCTCAACTGACTGGCACTTGGATCTTAGAAACACGGTGCCTGCCATCTGCTGTGGAGTTGTAAAATCTCAAATGGCCAAGTTTGTTCACCTGTGCCTTTGGTAGCTTTCTACCCCAGCTTAGTACCACATTTGGCTCTATAGGTCTGGCTGAATTTGGCCATAAAGCTGTCGGGAAGCCAATGCATCAGGAATTGAGCAACATCCAAAAAATAAAAATAAAAACAAAAACAACAACAACAACAAAAAGAAAGAAAGAAAGAAAGAAATTAGACCTCAAAAGGACTCACGTGGAATTTCTCAACTCTCAACTCTGAACAAAATCACATTTTCCTATTCAGGTCTCATGTACATGGAGTTTTTGGGGAAGAGAAGGGTATACAAACTATCAACAGAGAAATTACAGGGAAAG
Source organism: Mellivora capensis (assembly GCA_004024625.1). Classification (NCBI taxonomy): domain Eukaryota; kingdom Metazoa; phylum Chordata; class Mammalia; order Carnivora; family Mustelidae; genus Mellivora; species Mellivora capensis. Next base: position 13,345 of record PISX010005703.1, on the reverse strand, counting down.
GCTGAGTGTATGTTATAGCAAGGAATGTAAAGGACAAGTCAACACCACTAAATTAACAATTCCTTGAGATTCTCAAATTTCCCTATGCACTTGAAGGAGGAACCTCAGTCAAGCACAATGGGTTACCAGTAAAAATGCGCAACTGAATGACTGAAACAGGAAGTCCCATTTTCTTCCTTATATTGCAGGCTTTCCAAGTTCACTTTAAAAGTTGATGTGATATGCTTTGCTGATTTATCACTTTTAGGAAGCTAAAATTGTTTGCAATGAGGCTTGATTTATATATAAGAATTCAATTGTTCACACCTGGGAGATTCTGGCCAACATCCCCAAAACCCCAGATCAGCTTGTAATGATTGGGTTTTCACATCCAAGACTAGGTATTTAAGCTGGCTAAATTTTCCAATTTGATCAAGTCCATTGTGTTTCTCTGGTAACCTTCCCAGTGCCTTGTCAAAGTGACTAGGTTGGGATACCATGGCCAAATTGCATTGTTGATGAGGCAAGGGCCACTCTCTGGTGCTGTACCTAAAGCCAGCTGAACTGAGTGCTTAGTTTTAACCCAGAAATAAAATAATTATCTCTTTGTTTAATGTTCCGGATCTTGAGGTGTAGAAGTATCCTGTGCATTTTCTTTTTTTTTTTTTTAAAGAAATTTAACCGAGAGACAAAGAACCACACAGATAATTCCAATTTGCATAGTGAAATTCAGTCTCATTCCTCATTTCTTTTTCCCAGAATTCTTGCTGGGTGGACAGGAGTAGGGATAAGTGTTTTATCAGACTTTGGCACTTGTGTGTTAATTTCAAAATTGGGGCATTACCCAGTTAGAGTGTAGTGGGGAACGGGCTCAGAATCTTCAGATTTTCACTGTTGAAAATATGGCACAAAAGCTAAAAAACAACAGAGGCAAACAGCTGACAGGAAATGAACTGGCTACTGTAAGAATGCTTATGGCAGAGGAGACTCACCATCTGATGCTAGGGTTTGAGCTGTGTGGATGATTGGTAAGTGAGCTCGTTAAATTTTAGATCCTAATAAAGAGCTTTGGGAAATGGAAGGGCCTATTGTTTCATTTTGTCATAGAAATCCAGTTTCCCACTACAGCTGTTAGGAAAGGTAAATGTGAGGGAATGATTCCTTAACAGTGATGCCAGCAATCAGTCTGCCTGACACAAAAGTGCTGGTGTCTCTAACGGGTCCTCAGGTGCCTAAAATTGAAAATTGTCTCTCTAACGTGTCTGTGTACTTCCTTTCAGCTTTATGTTCCAACTGATTGCTTGGCTTATAATCAACCATCAGTTTTTTGATCCAGTGCTTCCCATTGCATGGGTCTAAAAACATCGGGTTAGTAGATGCACCAAAACAGCAAATGTTCCCTGTAATAGCACTATTTTTTTTTTTTCCTTCCAGTGCCTACCACGCCTGAGCTGGATATTCTCAGAAAGAGAGTTTTCAAATAGTTTGTCTTTGAGAATGGCCCTTGTTATTTAGCATTGATTTTTCAGCATTGTAAAGCCTTGACAGCCCAACAATTGGGAATCCTATCCCTCTCTTTTCTTAAAAAGAATTCCCCAGTGGCTTCCCATGGATATTAGTAGCGGTAGTAGTAGTGTGAATATTAGTATTGCCTCTTTGTCACCATGCAAATTATAGCATTTAAACTCTTCCTTAGAGTCCGTGAGATCTGGAACAAGGGTCACAAACTGGCTGGTGGGCTAAATCTAACCAGCTGCTTGTTTTCATAAATAAAGTTTTATTGGAACACAGCCGCAATCATTCATTTACATACTGCCAGGGGCTGCTTTCATGCTACAACGACAGAGTTGGGATGTTGTGGCAGAGATCATATGGCTTGCAAAGCAGAAAATACTTATAATCTGGTCTTTTACCAAAAAAGTTGGCTGCCCCTGCCTTAGTGGATCTTTCTGACCCCCATTTCCTATGCTTCTCATGCTTGCTGGTTTCTCTTCATCTTGCTGATATTAACTCCTGCCCCTGAACATACTGTGACCATTTGCTTCCTAGCACCTTTATATAGGATGTGCCATCTGTCGAGAATGCTGTCTTCCAAAACTTTTCTTTCTCATCATTCAGATTTCAGCTTCCAGACTCATCTCAAAGGGGTCCTTTAACTCCTCCATCCCAGCTAAAGTTCTCTCGAGCCAATTACATCCTGTTTCTTCCTGTTTTTCAATAAGTAGTATCAGTAATTGTTGTTCACATAATTTTGCCTGTGTCTCTTCATAAATATAAGTACCTTGAGTGCAAGCACTGGGTTTATCTGGCTCTACTTTGGAACTCTATGGTCCCAAATGGCAACTCAGGGACTAGAATTTATAAATGTTCAGTAAATTTCAGTGGGTGAGATAAATGAATGAATCTATTTTGGAGTAAGATGCAACCCCGGCCTTCAATATAAAACCATTAAAAAGTAGCTTTATTGAAAGAAATGAGAAGGATTGGCTGGAGCAGTATGTTCTTGAAGACTGTACAAACAAGGCAAATTTCAAAGATGATCAGGCACTCTTAGATAGAGTCCTTCTAAATTGGAGGAACTGATTGTAGAAGTTATTTTTTTTAATTAATTACCAAATCATTTATAAAAATATCCAATCTCAAACCATTTTTTAGTCTTCAGAATACTCAAGATGAAAAAATCCAATAATATACATGGTGGTGATGGAAAATGGATATTCTTATTAATTACAAATGGATGATAACATCTGTTTTTTTCCTTTTTCTAATTAAAATATATTTGACATATAATGTTGTGTAAATTTAAGATATACAATATGCTAACTTGGTATACTGGATGTTATAATATGATTACAATCATAGCAGTATTTAAGACCTCTATCACATCACTAAACTGATCAAGTCATAAGGAGGGCCTGTTTAATGCTATGCATCAAGAGCTTTTAGAATATAAATGACCTAGTAGTTCCATTTCTAAGAGTTTAGGATAAGGAAGAAATTGGAAATTTTCCCAAAGATGGAGGTATCCGAATATTCATCAGAATCGAAATGTCTGGCCAAAGAAAAGTGGCTAAATGCATTGTAGATCTACCATACAATGTACTACTTGGGATTGTTAAAAAATGATGGTGCAAATTATCAAGTCTGGAGTATCAATGGTTGAGCATTCTCTATGCATCGATCTCTAGACTAACGCTTTGTATATATTTTCTCTTTAAAACTCCATACCAAACTCTGAATAGATGTTAACATCCACCCATTTACAAATGAGAAAATAGAGGCTCACAGAGGGTAAGTGACTCTGGCCCCAGAGCTGGGTAAGGACAAAGAAATTTGCGATGAAAGCCTGTCTCACATAACTACCATATTCAAGAGTGTGGACATCGACAATAGAAGTAGTCATTTCTGATATCCTGGACAAATTACTTGATCTTTTTGTGCCTCAATTTCCTTTGTTGTAAAGTGAGAAACGACAGTAATATGTATCTCAAAAGGTTATCATGAAGATTGAATGAGTTAACTAATTGCTCATGTGTACATGGGTTGGGCATTATTGCATATGTTGAAGAAGCAGCAGGAAATGAAGGAGATAAATTTCCTAGCCTATACTCAGTAATGTGGTGGAGGGAAGATAGACATTTTTTAAATTAATTTATTTTTTTTATTTGAAAGAGAGGAAGCACAATCAGGGGGACTGGCAGAGGGAGAGGGGGAGGCAGGCAATCTGCTGAGCAGGGAGCCCTGCATGGGACTGGATCCCAGGACCCTGGAATCATGACCTGAGCTGAAGGCAGATGCTTAACTGACTGAGCCACGCAGGCACCCTGAAGATACACTTTAAATAGATAAAAGAGACTGAGAATGTTAGACTATGGCAAGTAATATGAAGAAACCAAGGGAAACAGAAGTGCCAGGATGGGGGAGATGGCATTTGAAATTCTGAATTGGTGTTCAGAGAAGGCTCCACTGAGAAGATAACCCTTAGGCAAAAATTTAAAGAAGCAAACCATGAGGAGCCCTCGAAGAGCATTCCAGGTAGAGGGAACAGCAAGGACAATGGTCCTGAGGGAGAAACATGTCAGGAATAGCTCAGAAATAAAAAGGAAGACAGTATAAATAAGGAAGGACATAGTAGTTGAAGGGGATGGAAGAATAGAGAACAAGGTCCTGGTTCATATGGCATCAGAATAGATGAAATAGGAAGGCTTTAGAGGGTTATGTATGAAGGCAAAATGATCTGACTTCAGTTTTGAAAGGTTCAGTGTAACATACATTTATTTCATATAAAGTACGCAGAACAGTGCCTAATACATGTTAAATGTTCAATAAAGTGTAGACATTTTTTTTTAATTTTTTTAAATTGTCAGAGAGAGAGAGTGAGTGAGCACAGGCAGACAGAGTGGCAGGCAGAGGCAGAGGGAGAAGCAGGCTCCCTGCTGAGCAAGGAGCCCGATGTGGGACTCGATCCCAGGATGCTGGGATCATGACCTGAGCCAAAGGCAGCCGCTTAACCAACTGAGCCACCCAGGTGTCCCTAAAGTATAGACATTTTTATTTGTGGTATTAGAATCATCATCTATCATCTAGTTTCAATATATTTTTCAAAATTTCTTTGGGACTAATAAATATTATAAAAGAATAAGAAAAACTTCATCTTCCCTTATCCCCTTATATACCCACGTACACGCCATTTCCTCATTGCTCAAGAGAAGGCAGTTTGTGCTGGAAAATACGAGGAAACTGAATACTTGCACCAACCCTGTCCTGGTGTTCAGCCTAACAACAGTTAAGTTTGAACAGACCTCAGTGGGCTGATAACTTCCTGGGACCAACCATTAGGGCTTCCATATGTAATTATGCAATAATGGAAATACAGGGTCTAGGAAGACCACAGAAGACCTTTTAAAATGGGTGCATCTCTCCAGCTCTGATTCAACAATACAATTTTTGCATTTAGAAAACAATTTTAATGAGATCATTGCTCGTCACAACTGCCTCCACAGGATTCCTCCTATGATATATTTTTTAATATATTTTTTTAAGATTTGTATTCATTTATTTGACAGAAAGAAATCACAAGTAGGCAGAAAGGTAGGCAGAGAGAGAGAGAGAGAGAGGAGGAAGCAGGCTCCCTGCTGAGCAGAGAACCTGATGCGGGGCTCGATCCCAGGACCCTGAGATCATGACCTGAGCTGAAGGCAGAGGCTTAACCCACTGAGCCACCCAGGCACCCTCCTATGATATTTTTAAAGTACAGCTTAATCAAGCAGCAGCTTATGAAAGAATGGTCCCATAATTATAGCTTTCTTTTCTCCTGACCTTCTGTGTTTGTCCAGTTTGCTGTTTCTGACAGTTTCCAACTTCAAACATTGATTGATTGATTGATTCATTCATTCATCTATCACCACAAATACTTGTTGAATGTCTAATATGTGTCGGATACTTTCTTATGTATTAGGGATGAAACAGTGAGAATAAGACAAATCTGTGATCTCAGGAAAATTCTATTCTTGTAGAAAAAGTGAGACAGTATTCAAATAAATAGGTAACAACAGAAAGAAGTAGGAGAAATGAAGACAGGTCTGCAATAGACCTTGCAGGGGCTCTTGTTTTAGATGGGACTGGTCAGTGAGGACTTAGAGGAGGTGCAGAAATCTGCATGAAATGAGATAGCAGAGGCCAAGTTGCCAAGGAACAGCATGGGCAAAGTTGCTCAGAGTATGATTGGAGAAATAGAAGCTGGAATGTAGATGATGGAAGTAGGAAATGGGTTCAGGAAGGGAGACTGGGGGATGTTCGAGCAGGGCTTTAGAATCCATTCTGAGCAAGATGGGGAAGAACAAGGGACTTGAGAGCCTGAATAATGTTTTAGAAAGATTACTTGGGCTGCTTGTAAGAAGAAAACTGTAGCGAGCCCAGAGCAGGATCAGAGAGGTAGACAGCAGTTTCAGAAGCACACATCTATTTGATAGAGTTTTTGCAACTATGTTCTTGACATAATCCATGGAATGAAAATTGAAATAAAAGTGATTTACAGCATAAACATCTCCTTTTCCTCCCTTTGGGGAACCCACTTTATAAGACCAGGTAGGTAGGCAAGGTTCTACAACTTCCCTCAAGTAGGCAAATTCTATAGGTAATACGCCAGGATTATGGACCTTACTTCTTTATTTTTTCCTTCTAAAAAGAGGTGGGTTTTTCAGGCCCCACCCACCTGGTCAGGGGCCATCTAAGATAGTTCCTGGCAGCAAATGAGCCTCCCATGTATATCCTCCTCCCTGATTCATTCAGCACATTTTATAGAGAACCTTGATGTTCCACATGCCATGAATCAGGATCACAATGTTGAGTCTTGCATGTTATATCTTGCACAATGCCAGGGTCTGTTTTTCATACAGACTATGATGGAAATGTCCCTCCATGGAGTTGTACAGTGTGTAGCCTGCACAAGTGTACCTCGTAGGCTGCCACTGTTCCATCCACTGGAAATAGATGACCAAGAGGTAATCTTTTCAGTTTACTGAGAACCTAGGTTATAGTGATTATCCTTGTTCTGGCATTCTAATGAGTTCATTTGTTTATTAACATCTTTTCTGTAAATACAGTAGTGGCTGGACTGACAGCAGGGTGCATTTTCAAAAATGCAAAACCTCTAAACCTGTCTCTTAGGCTTCTGGCAGCATTCATTCTGGAAACCCATCAGAAACATTTCAGATCAAAGCAGGTAACAGAGGTGAGCTGCAGCCAGGGCTCCTCTGAGATTCTAGACACATCCCTGAGCACCATCTGGGCCTCTACTGAAACATCTGCAGGCTCTTCTCAAAGCTCAGGGCCCTCACACCATGAGCAAGACAAGATACACAATCTAGGAGAAACCAGCAGATGGTGAATTGCCCAACCTCTCATAGGGCTAAAAGTGTCAACTCAACATCACTGTGGAAGGAAGGGTAAAGTAATTTTCTATTTCCTGACCTTTCTCTCTTTTGCTTCCCTCCTCCCTCTCTGTGTGTTTCTGTTTCCACTACATTTTTCTAACATTCTATCCTGTGATGTCTTCTACTGCAAAGAATGATCTACTCAGTCATTTGACTTATTGATTGATTAATTCATTCAATGTAGCTTTAGTACTATCAACTCTGTACCTGCCATTATCCAGGCCTTGGAGAGGGAACACAACTGACAAGATTAAGCTTTCATTCTAGTGAGAGAAAACAGTCATCAGATAACCTGATAGTCATACATGCTCTGAAGAAACTAAAACAGGCAAGTGACTGTGGAGAGTGAGTGGCTGTGGAGAGCAGTGCTCCTTCAGACTGGTAGTTACGGAAGGCTTCAGTGAGGAAGTGACAGTTGCACTGACTTAATATTGAGAAAGATCCAGAGAGCAAACATAATCTGTTAAACTCATTCACGCTGAGGTGCCTAGATACTTCCTTTCCCCTTTCTTCTTTATTCCATTTGGGGGGGGGGGGCAAATACTTGTTGAGCATCCATTCTAGGGAATAAAAGAGTTAAGGAATTAAATGTCCTTTTTTAATGGCACTTCCATGCTGGTGCAGAAGCCAATGTTAAATTAATTAGAAAATGAACATGTAATATCAGTTGCTTAAATGTTGTGACATGATAGGTTGGAGAGAGAGCAGGTAGTCAGGGAAGGCCTCTGTGGGGAGTAACATTTGTGCAGAGAACAAAGCGGAGAAAGAAGCTGTGAATACATCTGGGAGGGGAGTACTCCAGATAAAGGGACAACCAAATGCCAGGCACTTGAGACAGAGGCATGACTGGCAAGAGGAAGAACCAGGAGGTTGGTGAGTTGGATATGGAGCAGGCAGGAGGGGATCTTATAGAGGCAGGAACCTGACAGTTGAGCCAAGGGCCATGGTGAGCAATTTCAATTTTACTCCACCTTTTTATGGAAAGTTATTGGAATGTTTTGAGCAAGAGAATGACATGATCCAGTTTATAGTTTACAAAGACTTCCTGGCTATTGGGAGAACAGACTCTAGGGGTAAAAGTTGAAGAAAGGAGATGAGTCAGGTATACTGAATCCATATAAGACTTGATATTCTCCTGGCCTGGAGAAACAAGGCTGGAAGTCTTGAATATGGCTTGAATTTGGAGAAGCGACTATGGCCTGGACAGAATTTGGTGACTGTCTTTATAGGGGTATAAACAAAAGAGAGAAATCCATGTGGGTCCCATGGTTGTTGCTGTCAGTAGCTGAGTGGATGGCAATGATATTTCCTAAAAAGGAAGAGGCTATGGAAGGGGCAGATTTGGTGCAGGGAGGGGTATGATTTTGGACATGTTAACTTTGAGATCGCTATGAGAAATGGTGAAGATGGGGGCACCTGGGTGGCTCAGTGGGTTAAGCCTCTGCCTTTGGCTCAGGTCATGGTCCCAGGGTCCTGGGATCGAGCCCCACATCGGGCTCTCTGCTCAGCAGGGAGCCTGCTTCCCTTCTCTCTCTGCCTGCCTCTGCCTACTTGTGATCTCTCTCTCTGTCAAATAATTAATAATAAAATGAATAAAATTTTTTTTATAATTTAAAATTTATAATTTAAAATAAATAAATAAAATCTTTTTTAAAAAGATTTTATTTATTTAAAAATGGTGAAGATGTCAGTTAGGAATTGGATATCCAATTCTGGAATTCAGAAGTGCTGGAAGTTAGCAGATTACAAATTGAGACTCAGTGAGGTCATTTAGGCATGGTTGTAAGCAGAGAAGGCGGAGGAATGATCCTGAGTACACTCCCATATTTAAAACTAGGGATGAAGGAGGGAAAGGTGGCAAAGAAAGGCATGAGAACCTGCAGCTAGAGAGGAGGAGAATCATTTCCTGGATACACATAGAAGAAAGGGTTTGGAGGAGGAGGGAATGACTGAATGCTACTGAAAAGTTGAGAAAGATGCAGACTGAGATGTGAACATGAACATGGGCTTGGGCAATGCTATCATCACAGGAGACTTTAGAGAGTGGTTTGCTGGAATGGCAGAGGTGAAAGTAGATGTGAGAAAGGATGCAAGGGGAGAAAGTTGCATCAGTGAGCGTATTGAAGGCTTTCATGGGGCTGACTATAAGGATTCTATAAACAACCTGAATGTAGCTGTGAAGACCCAAGTTGGAAGTAGAGGTTAGAAGCTTAAGCTTAAGAGAGAGTGTTTGGATGGTGAAGACAGTCTTGCAGAGAGAGAAAACTTAATCATTATTAAAGTGAGAAGTGTTCATTTGCTTACTTGTTTTATACAACCTTTCAAAAATGTAAAAATGATTCTTAGCTTGTGGGCAATACACAAATATACAGATATGGCCCATGGGCCATAGTTTGCTGAGCCTGCAGTCCAGCTGACTGCTAGATTGTCTTCCTTGACTGGAATTGGATGTACTGGCTTTATCATGTCAATTCCTGGGACTGTTGTGTATGAGGAGGTGTGATGCCTCCATCCATTAGATGGAATATATCTCAAGCCTTCTGATCTAGGATCTCTTTGTGTAATGGTGGAGCTTGAGTTTGTTGTTGTTTGTTTGTTTCCATGAGGATGAGATTTTTAAAGTATGTTATCTGCTGGAACCACGGAGTCATGAGCAGTTGGAACTGCACCTGTCCTCTAACAGATTGATAGTACTGGCAGATTCTAGGAATGAAGGAAAGCTAGAACAGGGAAGCAGCATAGTCTTCGGTCAATCAGGATACATCACAGATGAGGAATGGGGCCGTCAGGGGATAGACAACAGTCTGTCTGAGACAAGGCTCTCCCTTCTCTTTCTACCTCCTACTCTGAACAGAATGAGAGAGAGTTTCATTCTCAGGAAGACTAGAGGACAAATTCCTCTGGACTGCGAGATGCATATGTTTGAAGTTTGAACCTTGTTCAACCATAAAATCTGCATGCAAATCAGAACCTTTTCTGCATCTCACAAGTCTGTTCTTCAGTCTGGGATCTAGTGTATCACAGATAAGGAACACAAAGCTGGGGGTTGAGGGAGGAGCAGTGATCACAAAACGCTTGGCTAAATGTCAGTATCAAGACTTGTATTAGTATAGGCTGGAATATGACGTAAATGATGAATCTCTATATCCTAGTGGTTATTGACCAAGTAAAGTGTGATAAAGTTTGGGCAGCCCTTCTCTGTCTTCCAGAGATGCTGTCTGTAACCTACAACTTATGAGGTCACAGCAGCATGGGAGGGGTGAGAGAATATCTGAGATGGAAGGGAGTACCTGGGTATTAAGGTGACCACTATCTCTGCAACAGCATGCAATGTCACCAACAACGTGTCCTTCGATAACGCAGGCACATTCCCCTTATGCTCCCCACCCATTTATCTAGCATTCTCCCTCATAGAGACACAATGGCTCCAACCCCTATAGTGGAGGACAGAAACTTTGTTTAAAACATTTTTATCAAGGGGTACCTAGGTGGCTCAGTGGGTTAAAGCCTCTGCTTTCGGCTCAGGTCATGATCCCAGGGTCCTGGGATTGAGCCCCGCGTCGGGCTCTCTGCTCCGCGGAGAGCCTGCTTCCTACTCACTCTCCCTGCCTGCCTCTCTTGCCTACTTGTACTCTCTGTCTGTCAAATAAAAATATAAAAAATCTTAAAAACAAAAAACAACATTTTTATAAAAAAAAATTTTTTTTATCAGTTACATGGAAAGGGTCTCATGCTCCCAAGCTTTGATCACAAGGGTCTTGAAATTGTCCTTCAGATGATACGAAATCAAATAGGACTTTTTAATCCTTGAAACAATTGTAAAATTAATCTTAAAAGTTGCGACCTTTACTCAGGCTTTTGAAAATCCTGTTGGCAATTCTGCATTTAATAAGGCACACTTCAAAGTGGGCTAGACACAGATAATTCTTGACAGAGCAGAAGGGTTTCTCCATGATGAAAAAATAAGCATTTGCGTCAATAGTGAAATAATCAATAATTGACTTTGGTGGATTAAATATAGAGCAGTGATGACTTGAAACATGAATATGTCTTTTCAGAAGGACTCCAAGCTTGGATATAGCGAAGTTATATAGAGTTAATCAGAGCAAAGGGCAAGGTGCAGAGACTTAACTTTTTCCCTTAGATTTTATATATGTCTCTTGGAAGAGACGCCCCCACTTGCAAGATATTTGACCCAGAGGAACTATAGATAGGCTCTAGTCCAGCTCTTTTATTCTACAGATCTGAGAACAGAGGCTCAGATTTGAAGGGACCTGTCTAGGGACCCATCATCAGTGGCAACATTGATTTTATTTAATGGGACAAATGCAAATTTTGTTTCCCACAATGCATTAAAAGTACCACATCATCTTTTCATAGGGGCCTTTTGATTATTCAGAGATGTCCTTCTTGATGTTTATTATAAAATTAATATTTGCCATACAAGTTAAACACTGGGAATATTTAGTATTCTTCTTTGATTTTTTTTAATCATGAAACTAAAATACATTTACTTCCTACTTGTTATTGTAAATCTCCAAAAAGGTTCAGAGCATCACTTAATGATATATTATGGACATCTATTTAACCTTTAGTTCCTGTATCCTGAGTGATGAGAAATCCTGATCCTCAAAGCATTAGCTTCAGTTTTGCACCGATATCTGGTATGTGAGTTTTAGTACTGGGAGTCTGTGCTCTTTGATCCAGAGGTGGGCGCACAGACATCTGTCTATGCTTGCTTTAGTATCAAAAGAAAGATACATTCCCAGTGACTAGCAGAGCACTGCATAGAGAAGCAGTCTTTGTGTGATTCTGCAAGTGTTTTACAAGCTCATTATGGAGGAGGGGTTGTCAGAAGGACAGAACAAAGGATCTTGGTCTCCCAGAGGTCAAGGGATTAGGGGCAAACTGAACCCTTACAGCCCTAAGTATCAGCTGTTGTTTCTGGAGCACACTTTGGGGTGCTGGCTTTTAAAACCCTGACGTACATGGTTGGAGGACATAAAAGTTGTTGAGATGCTTTTTAAAAGTTATTCTCTTTTATTGAGTGATAGAATGGTATATTCCAATAACTGTCTTATCACCTTGGCAACATGTCAAGCAAACAGGTCGTTTGGCATCATTCATGCAAAATATTTTGAAGACTGAAGTTTTTAACGAAGCTACTGAACTGCCCTGAAGTGTTGCTGTCATAGAGATATAATGGCTGTCTCCAGGAAAGGAATCCATTTCTGTAGCTAAATTGTTCAAAAGGCATACAATGGCACCATGATTTTTATGCTTCTTATTGTTATTTTTTTTTCCAGTGGATACTTAAAAATCAATTTATTTTTATTCTGGTGTGTGCCAGGGGTATTGTGTTTGTTAGGATGAAAAAGCAATTTTAATTTAGTGGGAAATGGATTTTCTTTACCACAGAGAAAAGTCAGCTAGATGAGAGACACATCAAATAAAATTTTCATTCCCGATCCCAGGAGTTGAGGTGGGGAGATGGGACTGGCAAGAAGACAAGTTTAGATTTTGATAATTCTGTTTGAATTTCTCCTTAGAGCCCTTAGTTGTCAATAAAAGCTCTTGGTAAGCAGCACAAATGACCTTGTTACGCCTGTCGTGTTGAACTGGGTGTTCCAAAGGAAGAGAGTAGCATGAATTCAAGTGAAAGGATCAGGGCTTATGTCAGGCTCTGCCACTGTCCATCCATGTAACCTCATTTGTTTCTTTCTCCTCCCTGGGCATCAGTTTCCTTATCCATATAATGGATTTTTTTTTTCTAAAGATTTTATTTATTTATTTGACAGACAGAGATCACAAGTAGGCAGGGAGGCAGGCAGAGACAGAGGAGGAAGCAGACTCCCCGCTGAGCAGAGAGCCTGATGTGGGACTCGATCCCAGGACCCCGGGATCATGACCTGAGCCAAAGGCAGAGGCTTTAACCCACTGAGCCACCCAGGCGCCCCATATATAATGGATTTTAAAGTCACCTCGTTTGTGATTATTAAATGAACTGGGAAAATGTCTTATCATTTGCCCATAGCATCTCAACCAAGGTTTTCTTTTTACTGTAATTGACTATAGATTATAGTGTCTTTGGGAAAATTAACATTTCACTGAAATGATGAATGGCCCCATTTGTTTCAAAAACTGCATATGCAGGTCCATTTTCTTCTCATGTGCTATTTTAGCCAAGTCATGTGCTCTTTCCCTTCTATAGTTGTGTGTGTGTGTGTGTGTGTGTGTGTGTGTGTGTGTGTTGCTGCAAGAGACAGGGAGAGAGAGAGAAAAGCAACCTATCTTCACCTAAGCAACCTTATTTATATCATTTTTTTCTAACTTCTGTGACCCAGCCACACTGACCTTAATCCCCCTACTTACTATACTGTGTACTGCCACAGGATCTTTGCACATGTTAAAAATCACACACATTTAGTTTG